>CM071958.1:8997500-9160000 GCA_036784905.1 Acrossocheilus fasciatus
GAAATGACAGCTACAAAGTTTTTCTGCTCGAATGCAACAATCACAATCCATTCTGCATGTGAACCTTAAGGATGCAATGACTCACAGCATCCCTGAGGCACTAGGCCCAGACGTTAAGGTGAGAAGGTGAACCTCTTGCCATCTTATGAATTATAACAGATGTGAAACACACGAAAGCTAAACAGACACTAGTTATGTAATAACAAGTCTGTACTCAAGACTAGAGGTCAATCAATATAAGCTTTTCATAAATAATAATGAAATCAAGACACTATTGTGTTGTCTCAGAGTAACATGTTGATTTAACGCCTGTGGTGGCTGAATCATACTCTTGGTTACAAGACTGCCAGTCCGTTTTCCAATGATGATATAATTCACCGTGACACAGGAACACCAGGGGCAGCACGAGTCAGCTGCGGATGATTGACAGATCGAGTCGGTCTCGTGCATATTTGCCTGTTGCAAGCGGGTCGCCATGATTTTGCCAAGTAAGACCTGATCCTGGATCAACATTACTGTGCAAAAATATAGACTTAACCCAATCCCTATCCCTAAACCTAACCCTACCCATAATTTATTCCTAAAATCAGTGGGAAATGATAGCTGGTTAACAAGGGTGTAGAAGCACCTAACCCAGATAGTAAGCCTAAAATAGATATTTCCTGAAAAATAATCCCTCCATTCTGATTGGTTGATTGGAATGTTGTTCCAGGATCAACAAGGATGTTGATCCAGGAACATGTTGTACTTGGTGAAAATCACATTCACCGTTGCAAGCGTATCAGCAGTGAAGAACGTTGTCAATGCCTTGAGACGAGAAGATGACTTGTTAGGCTGCCTTGCTGGAAAATCCGTCTTAGGCTGGTTTCTATATGGTCTAACATGGTCTAAGTTGATCATTAGCACCGACAAGACTATCTTAGACCAGTAAACCAGCCTAAGGTGATCAAGTTTTAGATTAACATTCTTACATCTATGTGATTTTTTGTTTGTTTGTTTGTTTAGAAAATAAAGAGTTTACTGTGAGAACTACTCTCAAGAGTAATTAACAAAATGAATTAATAATTGAATATATTAAGTAAGTTGTGGGACACCTTACTTACAGGGATAATTCACAGAAAACGAAATGTATGTATGGATTACCTGTATGATATACTTTCCCTTTCTAAACATAAAAACAGAAATTCTGAAAAATAAAATTCTTTTGGTGATTGAACATGTAAAACATGCAGAAGCACCATAACAGTAGCCTACAATAGCAATAGTATTGTGTGAGGAACAGATCAAAATTGGTTATTCGCTAATAATAACGTTCACTTCATTATTGAGTCACCGATATGAACTTGAGAGCCCTATCTGTAATGATTCACTGGAAGATTCAACACACATGACATTCTGAATTCGGTCATGTAGCTACTCTAAAAAATATTTTCATTAAATTTGGATTCACTTTCGTCCTCACATTCTGTATCGCATCGTCTCTCACAGACTTTTAAGATACTTAATCATGATATTTTTATGAGGCTTGACATCTTCAGTCACCATTCATTTGCATATAAAAGACAGATTTTTGGTTTCCGCAAATATACACAGTCATACAGGTCTGGAACAACACGAGGGAAAGGAAATGATGACAAAAAATGTCATTTTAGGGCGAATTATCATTTTCACGTGAATATCAATGTAGCCTATTGAATATTCGCAGATAAAAGGAACCGTAACGCTAAACAAATGCATTCGTTCTCGGGACGTCGGTCTTCTAAGACTAAATGACCGGTTTGCTCAGGCAAATATCACGGCTGACCTTTCCTTTCTCGCATGAATGAGAGTTGAGATCCCCACGCGGCGTTTTGTAACTTCAGAGCTCTGAAGCCACACGTACGAATGCAGAGCTGAGCTGACGGGCTTCATGCGGTGCAGAACCCAAAACGAGTTCAGATAAAAGCAGACACTCACCTAACTTTGGCTGCCACCGAAGAAATCGCATCATTTCTCAGATTCTTCCTTTTGGACACTGCAGTTCCCATGCTGGCATGGAAACAACGCTTGCAAGAAAACAGCACATTCCAGATGTCAAAGCATTGGAGAAAACGCGTGAAAAAATGATGGAACAGGATGGTTTTAGGATGCGGATCCTTTTGCGTTCACGTGAAGGTCTGTTTATAGCATAACGCAAAAATTCTGGAGGTGATGCGGGACAGAGGATGCTGCCGTCTCCTCTTGCTAGTGTCAACTAGTTAAAGAAAAAACACACGCACGAGCAGATCCCTCCCCTCCTCTCTCTCTCTCTTCATTGAGATGAGAAATATACGATGGCTTGAAGAGTGTTTATGGTGGTGGGAGAGTGTGAGGGTCCAGCCAGGAAACCCAGTGGGACCTTATATGGAGCGACCACTCCTCCAATAACGCCCACTCGTGAAGTGGGTCCAGCGCTAATGTCAGGTGCAGAATGAGCTGGAGTGACCGGAACACATGCATAAATACCGCACTTCTCATTAACGTTACCAGAATCAAAATGTTTATGAGCCTCCTATAGTTATAGTCAGGGGCGTAGCCATCATTTCAGAAGTGAGGGGGAAAGAAATGTTTTATTTTTATACACACACACACACACACACACACACACACACACACACACACACACACACACACACACACACACACACACACACACACACACACACACACACACACACACACACATAACATTACAATATAACATTTCTGTAGTATATATGACCTACCAGTCAAAAGGAGGAGTTTTAATGTTTTTTAATGAAGTCTCTTATGTTCACCAAGCCTACATTTATTTGATCCAAAATACAGCAAAAGCAGGAATGTTGTGAAATATTTTTACTATGTAAAACAGCTGCTTTCTATTTGAATATATTTTAAAATGTAATTGATTGCTGTGATCAAAGTTGAATTTTCAGCATCATTACTCTTGTCTTCAGTGTCACATGATCCTTTAGAAATCATTCTAATATGCTGATTTGCTGCTCAAGAAACCTTTAAAAATTATTATTATCATCAATATTTAAAACAGAATTTTTTTTTCAGGATTCTTTGATGAATATAAGGATCCAAAGATCAGCATTTATCTGAAATAAAAAGCTTTTGTAACATTATACACTATACCATTCAAAAACTTAGTATTTTTATTTTTTTTATTTTTGGAAATGATAGAAATTAATACTTATTTAGCAAGGATGCTTTAAATTGATCAAAAGTGATGATAAAGACATTTATAACGTTACAACAGATTTCTATTTAAGAAAAATGCTGTTCTTCTGAGCTTTCTATTCACCAAGGAAACCTGGAAACATTCTACTCAACTGTTTTCAACATCATAATAATAATAAATGTTTTTTGAGCAGCAAATCAGAATGATTTCTGAAGGATCGTGTGACTGGAGTAATGATGCTAAAAATCAGATTTGAAATCACAAATTATATTTTAAAATATATTCAAATAGAAAACAGTTATTTTAAATAGTAAAAATATTTCAGAATTTTACTGTTTTGCTGTACTTTGGATCAAAAATGCAGGCTTGGTGAACAGAACAGACTTCTTTAAAAAACGAACTATCTTACTGTTCAAAAACTTTTGACTGGAAGTGTATAGGCAACTTTAATTTTTCTCTTATTTCTAGCTTTTAATTGGCTTAGAAATCAGATACATTGCTGGACAATAACCAATAATAATGATTTGTTTATATACTACAAACACTATCACAATGCAGAATAGTTTCTATACTGTAATAAATGCTATGTCAATTAGCACTGCATTGTTCATGTACTTTATTTATTACCTGGAGGTGACTTGGAAAAAGACAAATAATCCATGTTTAATGTCTTCATGTTTCCAAACGTTTCTGTTTTTCTGTGAAAACAACTGTTTTCATACAGCGGACGCTTTTGTCCATATTAGGAATTTCCTGGTACGATTTTCTGAGCGAGAGCGCCCTCATGAAACACTGCATGGAGTGTTTAGCGCTCGGTGATGTTCTCCGTGATCTACGCCCATGGTTATGGTTACATAGTTATCCATCCGCTCACCCATCTCTATACTCTATCTATCCATCCTTCTGTCCATTAGTTCATCTAACCATCCATCCATCCTTCTATCTATCTATACTCTATCAATTCCTTCATCTTCAATATCATTCAATATCATCTATCTTTTATCACCATCCATCTATCCATATTCTATCTATCCATTCATCCACACATTTGTCATCTATCCACCCATCCATCCTTCTTTCCATACTCTCTGTATATCTATCCATCTTTCTATCTATACTCTATCAGTTCATTTTATCTTCTATCCATCCACCCATATTCTGTCTATTCATCCACCCATTTATCATCTATGCATCCATCTCAGTCCATCCATCCATCCAGCTACCATCCATTTATCTATCCATCCATCCATGCATCCACCTATCCACCCATCCATCCACCTATCCATTCATCATTTATCCACCCATCCATTATATCAACCATATATCAATCTATCTGTCTGTCTATCTATACTCAATTTATCATCTACCATCTATCCATCCATGCACATTCTGTTTATCCAGCCATCTTTCCCGTCTATACATCCATTTATAATTTTTCACCTTTCCATACATACATACATACTCTATGCATCCATCCATCCATCCATCCATCCACCCACATTCCTCTCTGTATCTATTTATACTGTAATAAGTGTAATGCCTAAAAGAATGCTTCAAGTGGTAACGTCGAATATTAATTGGTATGTGTCAAAAGTCTTATTCAGTATGACTGAACAAACATTCATGCCATAGATTAGATCAATTCAGGCAGAAATATCTCACTCATCTGTCCAATTTATTAAATAAAAACCTTCACCTCACATTTCCACATTTGCATATGTCTATGCGTACCTTCTCAGGTTTTCAGACAATGCATGTAACTGTATCGCCATGCACACTCACACAGGCACATAAACACACACGTATGGATTATAGCGGTGTGCCCTCACTCCATAACAGGCTGTTAACTGTCTGCAGTTGCCTCACTGAAGCAGACAACAGACGATCCGTCCCTCTGCTGTAGGACAGCTAGACAAACAAGTGTAGAGAACAAGGGCTTTACTGTAGCAGCATCAGTAGAATGAAGAGCCAAACGAAATATGCATTAGTGACTCTACTGTATACATTCAACCAATCCTCTGATAAGGGTCACAAACCTGTTTTTTACCAATATTCTGTGTGTTTAGGAGAACACATGGTCTGTCTGTGTCATATAGGGAGACAGATGGAAAGAAGCAGAAGTCAGCTGGATTGAAGAAAAGTATATATTACAGTGCTTCTGGGTTCTTGCTGTGGTGGACGCCGTTTTTTTTAAGTAAATAATCCGTGGTAGCCCTGGGCTGCAAGTGTGCGTGGTGGGACTGCGGATGAAGGGAAGAAAAACAGAAATGAAAGAATGACAAAAGGCCCTTTCTTTTAACAGCACCGAGACGTGCAGCGCCACGTACAGCATGTACTGGCGATAAAGCCGATAGAATTTGTTAATTATCCCCACACAGACTGCAGTGGATGTTCACATCATGCACAGCTAAGCGTTACAGATTAATTATTTTTAAAAAAATGTATTAAAAATAATTCCCCACCTCTGCATAATACACTTCTTTTCCAACTGAAGAAAACGTCTTGTTCACTACTGGCAACATTGTCTGAAGCCTGGAGTTTTGGCAAGAAATGTCCTCCGAGAAGACAAATGTAAAATGAAAAAAAAAAAAAAAAACTCATCACCTAATGCACGCACACACACACACACACACACACACACACACACACAAACAAAAGAAGTTTGACATTGAATTTGTGCTTTTATGTCTTATTCTTTCAGATGATGATGATGATGATGATGATGAGGGAATGGTGACGCAATATGCTCCTCCGGACAGGATGCCCTCATCTGTGCTCTGGACAAAGTCTCTCTTTTTTCCTCTCTCTCTCTCTCTCTCTGTCTCTCGCACACCTGGATCATTTCGAGGGGGGCACTGCTGTTTCCATCACTCACGGTCTGTTCCAACACAAATAACCTAACAAGGTCAGCCAAAACACTCGTACTCCATTACTCCGCTGGCTCATTGTGTGCCAGAGCTCCTGCCACATCACATTTGAGTATCGATAGTCGCTAATAACGGCATGTGAAATCTCATAAACTCCCACTGACACCAGCAAGGAGAGCAATCCTTAAAACCTGTTGTGATAATTGCAACAGAGAGACCCTTATCTTCGGTGCTTTGCATAATTTGAAACTTAATTTGAATAATGCAGTAATTGGTAATCGTGTAGGTACAACAGGCAAATGATCTAATTCAAATTGGCACAGCGTCTGTTTCAGCAAATGTCTAGGAGAAACGCAAATATATCTGATGGAATTATTCAAGAATGTAAGGAATTTTAAATGTAAAATTGACATAATTAAAATAAAATGCAAACATTTACACAGTTACCCCACAGAAAATGACCTTGCATTGGTTTCACAGTCAAAGGCTGCATGCAGTATTGCACCTTAAAGGAATAGGTTTAATAGGTTTAATACAATGTAGTATAATGTTAATTTCCACAAAAATTCATTTCTTGACCCTCCTTTTCTTTGGGGGAAAAAAAATTGGTTACAGTGTGGCACTTACAGTACAGTGAAAGGGAATATGGCTAGTACAGTACATTGTTAACATTACCTTACCTTTTCTGTGTAGTTATATCAAATTTTATATTTGAATTTAGCCTCAAATATTCCTGCAAGAAATTCCTCTGCTAAATAAACAAATGTAAATCTGAGGGACTTATATTTACATTTAGACATTTAGTATGGAGAAAAAAATGAAACACTGATAAGTTTAGTAATGTAGGTCAACTTACATTGCTTTAGTCTCAACAACATTACACTCAGCCCTGCCGGTAATGAAAAGGCAATGATGCAAAAGATTTAACAAATCCATTTACAGTAAAGTAAGTGATTTTTGTGACAGGAAAAGTCACATATCCTCCAGATGACACCACTGTGAGGAGACAGCGGTGCTGATTTATTTAGAAACCCAGGATGTACACATCATTAAACAGATAATTACAGCGCAGATCCCCCAGATACCTTTTGAGTCATATACACACACCCCCAGACTCTCCACATCTCCTCTGAAACCTGTCACTACAGTCCATCCTTAGTCACAAAGGAATGACGACAACAGAAGGACCACAAATTTGAACAACATCACCCCATGGCTTGGCAAACATTTTAATGGACAATTACAACGCTGTTGTTATTTATGGCTTACAGTTGTTCGCTTCTAGTTATTTAGAATCTTATTAAAAGTAATAGTTCACCCCAAAATAAAATGTTTATCAACATCAACTACCTACCCTGTAGTATTTTCTCTTCTCCATGAAACACAAAGGTCAGGAAGAATGTCCGAGCTGCTCTGGTACGTTCAGTTTAAAACTGAGTACTGTTCAACTCCTAAAAAAAAAGGTAAAAAATAGAAGTTAAATGCAAGTTATTCATTAAAAAAAAATTATCTTTGCTACAGCTGTGAAATCTCATTCCCTTGCTAATATTTTAACGAAAAATTTATTACTTTTCTAAGCAATTAGAATAATGATGCCAGGCAGATTATAAAGCAGGTGAAAAAGCCCCATACACTTACATTAAAAAAACAAACCAAGCCATGTCTACAGACATAAATATCATAAGAGACTTGAGTGTGGGCTAGAAACTAGCAAACACATAACAATGGCCAACCATCCAGAACAGCCCAGCTCAACATGGACAAGCAATTACTTGCATTTTTCTAAAAAAAATAATATTAAAAAAAAAAAAAAAAATTTTTTTCCAAGCATAGTGAACGGGTGACCATTTAGCTAGCTTTACCTCCTATACTGTACATAATACCTCCATGCCCTTTTGCTAAGTAGCGAGCAGCATGGAGAATAAAAACAAAGAACCTTCCAGACAGCAGTACAATGCCTACTTCAGAGAAGGTCAAATGCTCACATTCACTAAACTCCACCAGACTGATTCAGACTGACAAATGGACAAAAGGCGAAGCACGCAAAAGCACACATACACCTGCGCACACACCCCATCTACAACAGCCCAAGCTAGTCGATATCATCAGGATTATTGCTACTCTTATGGGGATTTTTAGTACAGGTCAGTGCAGCTAAATGACAGTCTAAATCTCACCCAAATTGCCACTCTCATTCTCCATGGTCACAGTGGTACACTCCATGGCACACTTAATGTATGAATGTATATGTGTAATGTCTCACAAAAGTGAAGTTAGCTGCCCAACTAAAAAACTCAGCATTTGTTTTCAGATGCATTGAGTTTTGGTATTTTGTATTAATGCAATGAAATCCAAAAAAGAGACCTAAATGTCCAGATACTTCATGGCACTAGGTCTACAAGTGCTTCAATTTAAGCTGAACTTGCTCTTAGAGACCATGTGCCCTAATACTGTCAAATAATGATACTGAGCTTTAAAATAAATCTTTCTTTTATCATTGAGTAGACCCAGACTCACAGATTTTCACAGGCTCTACCTAAAAAAAAAAAGAAGCAAAGTGTGTGAGACATTAAGGCCTGGTTTCACAGACAGGGCTTAGACCAAACCAGGATTAGGCCATAGTTCAATTAGGACATTTAAGTAATTTTTATAAATTTGCCTTTAATAAAAATAAAAAAAAACATTACTGGTGTGCATCTTGAGACAAAACAAAGGCACTGATATATTTTAAGATCAGTCAGTGTAAGTTTATTTCAGTTGAAACAGCTCAGATTTACACTTTAGTCTGGGACTAGGTTTAAGCCTTGTCTGTGAAACCGGGGGGAAATTTAAGTCCCATCAAGCTAAGGTCAAAGTCTAACAAGTTTACTCTAAGGATGGCCACGAGAAGTGACGGCAATACTGAAAACACAATTGTATGACCTTTAAAGATTTCACACCAAATCCAGTCCATAATTTATAACTGTACATAAATTTTTCTGATTGGTTATAGTATCAATACCCTGCAGTTGAGATTCATCAGACAGCAGTTTACATCACCACTAGCCCCGTTTCAAATTGCACCCGCAGCCCTCATAGTCCCATAGTCCCTCCAAGCCTAGACAATGTGACAAAGACTGTTGGGTAACAGTTTGCTGTGAGGTTTGAACTAGTGCATGATCGGCACATAGTGCACCCCTCTGAACCCTAAAATGACAAATGAGGACAAAAGCGCCAAAAGGTCAAACATTACCGAACATGTCCAGTATGTGTTAATCTCCACAAGTGTTCTGAAAAACTCCAGCAATGTCATCAGTGCTGCAGCACCGGGATGGGCACCATTAGTGCCTGCCGGATTATCCTGCCAGAGAGAGGGAGCCCTTGCACCGTACGTGAGTCTCATGTCTATCAGCTCCTTGTTTCACCTTGGCACATACCGCAGTAGCTAAGCACTGTAGTAGGGTGACGAACAGTGCCATGATTTGTGTGTGCGATTCACGTGTGAATATTTGCACTGGCTGCCGCCTGTATCTCACCCTGACATGAGGCTCTAGGAGAATGATGCATGTTGCAGGAGATTATTGCTTTACACTCTCTCACCCCTGCCTGCTGTTGGCTGTGACCACGTGGCCTGATTCCTGGCATGGAGGGAGGGAGATGGGAAGGAACAGCTGGGAGGGAGAGAGGGAACAATAGAACGGAGGTAGGGAGAGGTGGATACATGAAGGTATGTGGAGACAGATGGAGAGGAGTACAGGCAAGGTGCTCAATACTAATGTATACGTATTGTAATTGCGTACAGTTTTATGAATTATGCATTCTCTGCTGTAATAATTATAAGAAAATTCAGTTAAACAATAATGGGACTACTCACCAACTGTCTCATCTTCATAAATACTGCATGCAAAAGTGGCAAGAGCTTTTGAGTGTAACAGGCAAACTTCACATTAAACACTCCAGACAAAGACCTAGTTGCTTGATTTGAGAAAGTTCGCAAGGTCTGTGGCATCAAATCTTTAAACAGTTTGATAACAGCAAATAAACAAGATATCCTGGAGCACAACTGTATAATCTGCTATGTCTGATTTGATAGCTACCCGGAGCTGAATCACTGCCCAGACAAGCGGGATTAGTTCTCTGGGGCCTCACACTGCCAGGGCCTCCAAAGCCTCAGGGCACATGAAATTTTCAAGTTTTTCAAGACTTCCAAGATCAGACCAGCAGAAAGTGAAACATACAGATTCCTGGAACATACAGAGCAAGTTGAACACCGGGACCTCCAAAAACATATATCCAAGGGTCTAGTCTCCTGGAAAGATGGAAAACTGCAATTGTGTGGACTAGACATTTTGCTTATATTGAACAGTCTTTCTATAATAACATTACCAATACAAAAATGCCTTTAAGATCATGGGGTTTGAGCTGTTCTAATATAGTCTACACAAACAAATTGCAAAAATTGTACATTTATGGGTACAACAGCTTGTCACTGGGGAAGTATTCTTGAAAGGCAAACCTCTGTACCATATACATACCTAAAACTTTCATAGTAGTACCTTAAGGGTACATACAGTATCACTCTAAGGCAGGGGTGCCCGACCCTGTTCCTGGAGATCTACCTTCTTGCAAAGTTCAGTTCCAAGCTTGATCAAACACACCTGTCTGTAATTATCAAGAGCTCCTTCAGATCTTTATTAGTTGGTTCAGTTGTGTTTGATCAGGGTTGGAGCTGAACTTTGCAGGAAGGTAGATCTCCAGGAACCGGGTTGGGCACCCCTGCTCTAAGGTATGCCTTTTAGGGTACGTAAAGTACAAAGTTGTCCTTTTGAGAGCATAGGGAAGTAGATGTGTTAGAGCAGGTTGAAGCTAAACTCTGCAGGAAGGTGGCTCTCCAGAAGCAGTACTTGGACAGACAGCTATGCTCTAGAGCAGAGGTCCTTAAACCTGTTCCTGGGGACCCACTATCCTGAAGAGTATAGCTACAGTCCTAATCAAACACATGAAGCAGCCAATCAAGCTCCTCAAGACTGCTTGAAAATTGCAGGCAGGTGTGCTGAAGCAGGTTGGAAATAAACTTTCCAAGAGAGTGGGTACCCAGGAGCAGGGTTGATGACCTCTGCTCTAGAGGGCCACTCTCCTGCAGAGTTCACCTCCAACCCTAATTAAACACACCTGAATTAACTAATCAAGGTAGTGATGGGAAACCGAGGCTTTCTGAACCGTTTGAGGCATTCATCAAATTGTGCTGAAAAATGGTTCATTACTTGCAGCTTTTTAACACCGTGCACATTAGCGACATCTGGTGGTCAGACTCAGTTTCTCTGTATAACGAAACATCGCAGAGCAGATGGTTTGAAAGTTTTTAAGTATCATGCATACCTAAAATATGTGTGTGTGTGATTTATAATAATAATATAATAATTATAATATAATTGACGTGAGTAGTTGCAAAAATATATTGGGTGAGCTGTTCGGGGTCTTTGAGACCCCAGCTAGAACATGATTGAATGCAATAGAGGTGTGACGTGCATTCAGTTTCTGTCTGGTGTTGTGGTTACAGTTGACTCAACTATTCTACTGAATCCCAAGTAAGAGTTCACACACACAACCAAGTCAATGTAAAGTCAAACACAAGAGTCATGCGACGCGCCATCTTTTTCAAAACAGCTGTCCCGACTTTCCGATACTGCATGACGTTCGAAGCTTCAAACATCAATCAATCACGTGATATTGTCATTTCGATACAAACATCGGTTCAGTGTGCGATACAATAGTGCTTTGAAAACTGCATCGGAGCCTTGGTGTCAATTGTCCCATCACTAAATCAAGGTCTTCAGGATTACTATAAACTTCCAGACAGGTGTTTTGGAGCCGGTGTCCTGCAGAGTTTAGCTCCAACCCAAATCAAACACTCCTGAAGCAGCTAATCAATGTCTCACTAGGTATAAACTTCCAGGGAGGTGTGTTGAGGCAAGTTGGAGCTAAACGCTGCAGGACACAGGCCCTCCAGGATCAACCCCTGATCTAGAGAATATGTAGGCTGTTCTGGAGTTTGACCTGCCTGTCCTTTAGTGTTTACTATGCCTCTCTATCTCATCTCCAGTCACTCTCTGCCTCATCTCTGGTTTTACAGTCCCCCTTCAGAGATTTGAAATGGGCTGGCGCTCATTTGTCTAAATGTGACTTGTGAGGTGAGGCAGGGCCGGGAGATGAGCTTGCTGCCTCTGCCGAGCCCTGGGAGTGAATGAAAGCCTGGCAGTTCTCCCGTATGCTGACAGATGAATTATTGAGCTCTGTTTACCCAAACGAGAAGCCTTGGTGTGCTCGTTCAGGCTGGAGGGGACTGGGAGAAAGAAAAAAACATGCCTCAGAGCAAACAGCTGGATTCACTGTGATACCTTCACTAATGATGTCATCAAGGCTTTGTCTTGCTTGGTATGCTTCTTCCACACATACAAAGGCCCCAGAAAGTATCTGGACACTTCAAGGGATAGTTCAGACAAAAATGAAAATTCTGTCATTACTCACCCTTGTGTCATTCCAAACCTGTAAGACCTTCTCCTTCGGAACTCAAATTAAGGTAATTGTTATGAAGTCCGAGAGCTTTCGGACCCTTTCTGAACTTGTTTCCTTTGCACACGAAAAGTATTCATAAAATGATGGTTGAACGACTGAATGTCACATGGACTATTTTACTGATGTCCTTACTACCTTTCTAGGTACACTGTAAAACGTGAAAGTTGACTTAACTTAAAATTGCCTTAAAATTAAGTACAAAATATTTAAAAAAAACAAAGTTAAGTGAACTTGACAATTCAAATAACTTATTTTTTTTAATTATCATTTACTTAATTTTAAGGCAACGGGTTTCCTCAATTTTTAAGTTAAGTCTACTTTCACTTTTTACAGTCTATGGAGGGTCAGAAAGCTCTCGGATGTCATCAAAAAATATCTTGCTTTGTGTTGAATGAAAGATGAACCAAGATGAACGAAGGTCTTACGGGTTTGGGACAACAAGAGGGTGAGTAATTAATAACAATTTTCATTTTTGGGTGAACTATCCCTTTAAAGCACCCGTAAAAATGAATCCGTGTCATAGCATTGCAAACCCCTAAGGTTTGACGAACAGATATGCTATTTTTAAATAAATCCTATTTGGTTTGATATCTTGTTATATAATGCTGCGACATTCATTCATTTTAAAGAACAACTCAAGGGTGCAAATGCTTTTTAGGGCCACTCTATGTGGGTATTGCAGACACTAACTTACACACCTACAGACATCTTTGTAAGTGAACAACTCTTTCTAGTTTTCCTGCTCATGCATGAAATACACAAGATTAGATGCACACAAACCCATTTGGGATCACGGTGTTCTTTTCATGTCCAGTTGTGTGGGTGTCTGTACTGTATGTGCAGAGAGGACTGCTCTGATATTAAGAACAGTAGGTTGTGGCTCATGTCCCTAGCAGTCTACTGAAAAAGCAAACGTTGTGCATCCATGGTGACCCATATGGATCCGCTTGCTAGGACACCAGAGCAAGCGGAAGGACAAGACGTTGACAGACCATGATGATCAGAGTACTTCTGAACTCATGACTCATCTCTCAAAAGGGCAGAATTTACTCTACAACTTCATTCCTCATCCACTCTCTCTGTTCTTTAATATGACTGAAGTCAGAGGAGGTAGTCAGTTAGCAGTTTGCTACATAGCAATGCTATGCTAACTTATATTAAAATGTACAACTTCTAAACAAACAATTTGCATCTAAAGTGGTCATAAAAGTACTTGGACACTGAAAGCCACCCTCTCTCTGTTCTTTAATATAAATTTCTTATATAATTTATAATATAATGATATCATGACGCTTTTTTCATGTTTTGCAATACTTTCAAAGAGAAATGTCCAATGAGTAGCAATAAAAACACATTTAGTGTAATCCAAAACAGATGCATAGGAAACTTGCAATGTTTTACGTTAGTTGTTGTACGTATTGAAGCAGCTCGGAAATTAAATGTCTGGTGAGGGGTGCATTTGAAAATAGTGTAGCATCTACGCTAAACCCTTCTCAAAACAATTTACATCTAAAGTGACCATAAAAACTACTTAGACAATTAAGCTATGCTTCATTTTTGTATAACGTATTTGAAAAAGTGTTAGAACATCATTGCATTTTATAACAAAATATCAAACCAAGAAATAGCAACTGCAAACTTGTGCACTGAAGGCACATTTGTAGTATGTACATGTAATCACACAAAGCACAATATGTATGTGTGTGTACATATACGTTCATACATAGAAATATGCTGAAAACAAGGACTGAACAACCAACACCTTTTATCCAAAGTAGTCATTTAGCAGACGTTTTACCCTAAGCAAATTATAGTACTCCCAGTAGTACACTTATAGGATTATAAATTATAGTAATTTTATAGTACAGGAATAATTCCGCTAGATCAAGCGCCTTGCTCAAGGACAGCTTATGGGAATCAAACACCTCGCTTTACAATTATCAGCCCTGAGCTTTAGCTTTTAAGTTAAAAAAAATTCATGTTACTGATAAATACTGATGCAGATGTATAAGTAATATTCAATCAGTGGTTAAAAATTTAGACTATTAACCATAAGTTTGCAGGTTAAAACCCAGAAGGAGAGACTCATAGGCTGTCACCATAATGCCCTTAAGCAAGAGATTTAACCTCAGGTTAGTTTCAGGCAATTGCCCCTGTTGTATGTCCCTTAGGATAAAACAATGGCTAAATGTGATTTTGAATGGTGCTTTTCTAAATGTCATAAAATATGAAGAGCAATGATGACAACATCAGTAATTGTTGTATACGCAGCAAATATAATTAACGTCCAACAACACCATTTGTGCTGATCAACACATAATTTACACATAGGATGCAGTAGCCCTAATGAAACAAAAATGAAGTAGACACAAAGAAGTGCAGTCAATTTCAAGAACAACATGTCTAGTCTGTGACAGAACAACCTCACACATTGATTTTATCTATCTGTCATGAGGGCCTCGGGCTCCTGACGTCACTGCTCTTCAATAAACTGGAGCAAGAGATGCATCCTCAGTGCTACAGACCAGGGAATGAAGGCTTTTTTAGTGCAAACCCAGAGCAGCAGTGGATTGGCGGTAATAAATTGCTGCCTCTCTCTGAACAAGTACAGACATGGCACATCCACTTCAGTACACCACAGGGAGATTGAAAGAGAAAGACCTGGCCACTGCAGAGTTGGGAAGACAATATGTGATGGGAAAACAACCTCAACAAATAAGAGGTTTAGAGAGAGAAACAAAGACAGTGGAAACAATACACAGTATATATGAATAATGTAAATTAATAGAATTAAACTGGCCACTTTGCTGCCATGTCTTTAAAATCTCTACATAAATACCCTTTTTTTGAGAGTAAAAAACAAAAAGCGAGCTGACCACTAGCAGCCCTCAGGGCAGACAGCATGGGACTAACTCTCATATCCGAACTGCTGTTTGGACAAAACCTTGGGAAGATAAAATGCTAAAGAAAAAAATTGTTCTGGAGAAAAATGAGGCCCCATTCTTACACTTCATGAACATATTTGCATAGGAGGAGAAGGGGGAATACAAAGACATGCACTCAAAGGACTCAAAGGACCATGAGTCTATCCTACTTCCACCTTATTACTAAACCAAAACTGGAGCGGGCAAACTGAACAGATATATCTTGGACTTTTCAGTTTATAGTTAAACATCAAACTGTTATTTAAAAAAAGAATGAGATTTGGTTTAATGAGACAAAACAGTGTTTTTCTAATTGAATACAAAATTTTGAATAGCAAATTATATTATCAGTATAGCAACATTTCAGTGAAAAGTATATTTCAAAAGATATTAATATAATTATTTGATTAGTGACCGCAGAATCTTAAATTTATTCATTCTGCACCATAACTTTTGTCAAAATCTTAAAACCTAATTCACTTCCAGGTACATACACTGTATATAAATAAATACATAAATAATACCATTCATATAAGGATATTCTTGATCTAGGCACAAATACATAACTATATAAATCCATCCAAAAATCTGAGACATTACAGAAAATGATTCTAGTTTGTAATTTTTCTAATTGAATACAAATGTTTTAAATACAATTTATATTATCAGCATAATAACACTTGAGTGAAAATCTGAATTGAAAAGACATTAATATTATTATTTGTTTAGCAACCAAGAAATAATGAATCTTCTGGTAAATACAAAATTCTTAATTGTAATTTTTTTGTTTTTAAATTTGAAACGACGACGACAACAACAAAACTTGCTATATTAGAGTTGTAAATAAGAAGGAAAGAAAGAAAGCTGGACCCATTATTGTATATGTTACTGTAAATATCAAAGTAAATACATAAATGGAATGTTTGCAAAATTGAGATGTCTTAAAGGAACACTCCACTTTTTTTGGAAATAGGCTCATTCTCCAACTCCCCCAGAGTTAATAAGTTGAGTTTTACCGTTTTTGAATCCATTCAGCCGATCTCCGGGTCTGGCGATAGCACTTTTAGCATAGCTTAGCATAGATCATTGAATCCTATTAGACCAGTAGCATCGCGTTCAAAAATGACCAAAGAGTTTCGATATTTGTCCTATTTAAAACTTGACTCTTCTGTAGTTATATCGTGTACTAAGACCGGCAGAAAATGAAAAGTTGCGATTTTCTAGTCCGATATGATTAGGAACTATACTCAACTTATTAACCCTGGGGGAGTTGGAGAATGAGCCTATTTCCAAAAAAAGTGGAGTGTTCCTTTAAGAATCTTCCATGACCTGACTCACATTTGACTCAAACTACTGTATATGCTGTAACCTGCATCTTTCAATTTTGTAGTACTGTATTTGGATAAAAGTGCCTGTTATGAATGCAACAGTTTGGGGAATGACAGATTTATAAATGAGAGTGAGAGCAATGAAGAGAGGTAGCAAAATTGCAAGGAAAAGAAATCAGCAACAATTTTAGAATATTACCCAAAGTGTAGCCAAACTGTGTTTACTCGCATAATAATAAATCACTCATAATCACATCTGTCACAACTCCTTCTTCACTCTTTCTCCCACACCGCAGCCGTGGAGAAGATGAGCAAGCTAGACAGATGAATAATGACATTAATGTAATGCAAATGACAAATCAAATGAATGCATATACATTTGTGCCAGAATCGAACTTAGCACCTCACACTGAAACAACAGCCAGTTTTATAATGAAGACTTTATCGTCATAAAAAAAATCAGGTCAGAAATGTGTGCTAACAATGAAGTCGGCACCATTTTTTTCTAAGAAAAGATCTTGTTTGGTATTTTTGTGATTAAAAATAGCAGTTTCTCTTTCTAAAGCATCTCACATGGTGCGTTGTGTGTCAGTCTGCGTGCGTGGCCACGTGTGTAGTGGATCTGTTTTTAGAAGCTGCATGCGCAGGGTGACGCACTTTCACAAGGGGTGAGTTCCCACCTTTCACAGCCCACAAAAATAGTCCCAAACCTGCAAAAATAGAGCAACTGCCCGATTTAATCTGCAGACGCGCACCGACCTGCCGCTGCTCCAACCTTTAGAGCGAGATCAATCAACTCTCTCCCTCCCTGCGCCCCTGGACACACACAGAGACACATACACACACATACAGTCGTGACTAAACTCTCAGAGGAGAGCAGCAGGGATAAACACAGGCAGAGAGAGAGAGCGATGAAGAGCAGAACTCAAAATCCCTGCTTCAAACAATGTACGGATCAGTGATACCCCAGGGGGTCTAAAGATTTCTGAAAATACTACCTTTTTTTATTTATTTAATAAGTTTCTGCAGCTGTATTTGACATGTCTTACTCCATCTTCATCTTCACTGTGGTGGAACAGTAATGTTATTCGATGGCAATACAATGGCATATACATATATATAAATAAAATATATAATTTAAGTAAATTAATCTATATAATTTTAAGGTTTTAGTTTATTTAGTTTCAGTCATTTAGTACTTCAGCTTGAACTAAATAAAAATGAGATGTCCAAAACATAAAATATGGTAATACCATGGTTCATATTAAGTATTGCAAAGCAAATATTTTTTACATAGAGCATCGTTTTGCATAACAAATAATAAATATTTGTAAGTTTATATTTTTTCCTTCCCAAAAATACATAAGATTTTGTTTGGTTTAAGTGTTATTTCCTATAGTAATTATCAATAATACTAAATTTGCTTTTATTTTATTTTATTTTCATATTGATATGTACTTTTTTAAAATTAGTTCTATATAGCTTTAATTTATTATTCTTTTTTATATAATTAATTATTTTTTATTATTTATTTATATATATATTTTTAAATAGTATTATTACTACTAACATTATTATAATTACTTCTACTATTACAGTGGTTTTTTTTTTTTTACTACATGAACTTGAACCAATGCAACATTTCAACATTTTAAGTTTTTCATCTAATATTTTTGTTTAGTTTAGCTTAGCTTTTCAGTTACCAAAAACAGTAGCTTTTGTTTTAGGTAACAACAACACTGTCTAAAAATTAAGGAGCCTCATTCATGAGACATAAGAACCAATTTCTGTGTAAATCATTTGTTAAGCTATTCTTATGCAAATTTTTAAGCAAGAATAGTGTTACAAACAGTTTCCACAGACATTCGTTCTGCTTGTGTTTTGTGAGAGAGGCCCAATGGGTATACGCAACTCATTACTTAGATGCACACATGTCGGCAGCAATTTTCTGTCCACTTGAAGCTTTCTCCTCATCAGTGTCAACACTGGGGAGTAAGGAGACGCATTATCCTTTCTTTAATTTAATTATAATTTACCTCATTTATCACAGCTTGAAGCTGCGACAGGACTGGACATGTTCTGCTCAAACGGAGAGCGCTCGAGAATGACTCATTACAGGCAGAGTTTGCCACTCTTAAAACAAAAGGTCATGTGACACCAACACTTATCAACTAGTCTGCAAATTAGTAGAACGAATATAATATTGTGGCCCTGTTGGGTGATGTAAACCACAAGTCACATACATGCATGCATGCAATATTATATTCCGATTTTTGTGAAACTTACCTTCTGAAATTATTGTAAATCTACAGAACAGGTCACTTGTTCAAGGTCTTTAACTTGTCCCTAGAGCACAGTACATAAGGAACACAAACAACCAAAAGCCACTGAATCAGAAAAACATTGAAAACTAAAGGTCAATAATAAATTGAGATGTTCGGGAAATCAGGCATAGTATGGAAAGAGGTCACATGAGAGAAGTCCATGCAGGCAAGAAGAAAAAGGGAAATCGTTACGCCCATGGGCCCCTGGTACAAAAGAAACCTTTACGTAGCAGTCACTAGTCCTCACTTTCCAACAAACATTTATCACTGTAGTTTATCTGCACAGAGACGAGAAAGCAATTAATAAAGCAGAAATAAGAATAGAAATGAGTGGATATGCGGATGAGAGAGAGAAAGACTCCGCTAATAATCATATAGTGCATGGCCCCAATAGTCTCATTTTAGTAACAAACTATTTTGCATATAAAGTGTCCAATCTAGCAGTAAATCCCATCAGGGATGCAAGTGCCCCTACAGTGACGCCGTAGCTAAAGGAAGAAGAAAAGCCATGATATCAACAACAGACAGAAAGCTAATCTGGAACATTCCGATTAACTGGATTTACAGTGCAACCAATGAGGCAAAAACCAGGGCAGAGTGACCATGACAGTTCAGTTCAAAACAGAAAGTTGATTAGGATTCTTAACAACAATACTTATGAGGCTTTGGGGAAAATCATTGATTATCCTACAAAAATCAGCGAACTAAACACAGCTGCAAAAATTCTGCAAAAATGCTTGTTTCCAAACAGGTTTCCAACAACAGTCATGCTGCAAACTTTAAACTATTG
Organism: Acrossocheilus fasciatus; assembly: GCA_036784905.1. Lineage (NCBI taxonomy): Eukaryota > Metazoa > Chordata > Actinopteri > Cypriniformes > Cyprinidae > Acrossocheilus > Acrossocheilus fasciatus. The sequence continues at coordinate 9,017,473 of CM071958.1, forward strand.
TTCGAGGAAGTTAAAGGATTATTTCATCCAAAAAATGAAAAACTGCTTACAATTTACTTACCCTCAAGACATCCAAAATTATTTAGTTTATCCATCAGAACAGGTTTGGAGAAATTTAGCATTAAATCTCTTGCTCATCAATGGATCCTCTGCAGTGAATGGGTGCCGTCAGAATGAGAGTCCAAACAGCTGATAAAAAGATCACAGTAATCCATAAGTAATCAGCACAACTCCAGTTCATCAATTAACATCTTGTTAAATGAAAAGCATGTTTAAAATAAACAAATCCATCATTAAGGCATTTAATTAACTTCAAACCATCACTTATGGCCAAAATGTGAATCCATGCTTCCTCAGGTTAAAAAATCCATCCGCTGTTGTCCTCTCACATCAAAATCTTCCCCATGTTCTATTGGTTGCCGGAATCAATAGCCCTGCCTCAAAATCATATATTTACATATCCCACACAACCTACAAATCAGGAATACAACAAGCGATTTATCCTAAATGACAACTAAGTGATTCTACAAAACAACTCATCTTAAACAAAGCAATTTATCCTCATACCACGGGTTGTCAATGTCCCTGGTCGAGATGCTAAGACAAACAGTTGTTTTAATATGACAGAACAGAACTATGTCAGATTTGACAAACGTGTCTCTTAGTACTGAGCAGCATCCATTGATCCAGCAGATGTTGACACAAAGATCTGAGTGATAGGCTGTTGCTGAAAGAATTTGATGTGAAAAGAGGAAAGGATTCAGGTCAAGGCGATTCTCATTCCCTAGTCTGTTCACTTCTGATAGAGGTTACGAGTCAAGGTTTAAACACATGCAGGTGCATGCATGCAAATGTAAACAAACACTGGGACATCTTGTTGATGAATATTTATCAGAATGAAACCTAAACACATGAGAAGAAAACAAGGGTTGCAGAGCAAAAACCTGCATATACACACAAAATAAAATCACACATTTCATTACTCACTTCAAGCCAACTTTGAATTGCTTCAAGTTAGACCTAAAACGAAGAAATAAATAAAAAAAGAAAGAAAGAAATGACTTAGAAATTGTAGCAAGAACACTGACACTGAAGAAAATTGATTTAAACATTTCCACTCATGTCAAAGCTTTAAATGAAAACATCTAATGATACACTGGCTCTAAAATTAAATGAGTTCCTTGATAATCCTGAAGCCAGGGGGAAAAGAAAAATTACTGCACATTTTCACCTAATTTGCTCTTTTAGCCTGCGGAAATTATTTTCCAATTTTTCTTAATTTAGTTCTCAATGAGTGTGTTTGGGGGCTAAACTAACACCAGTAGATCTTCTGTCCTATGGTTCACCATTTAAGCATGGTTAATGTTCCTCTCTGTGCTCCTAAATTCATCAAGGTGCCAGGTTCAAAACATGTTAAGTTCTATGTGACAGGCCATGGAACTCAATTAGCAAAACCGAAACCTTAAAGGCCGAAATGTGACGGTTGTATATGTAGAGCATTTATTCTACTTCTTTTCTTTAAAAAAAAGTTTTCAATTCAGTAAGAAATGAATACTTTTATTCAGCAAGGACGCAGAAACTTGATCAAAAGTGACAGTAAACTGGAATAATGCCTGCTGAAAATTCAGCTTTGCCATCACAGTAATAAATTACAATACATTAAAATAAATAAAAAATAAATTGTAATAATATTTCACAATATTACTGTTTTTACTGTGTTTTTGATCAAACAAATGCAGCCTTGGTGAGAATAGGAGACTATTTCAATATAACAGACATCATGGACTAAAAATCTACAAAGCAGAGCAAAGTCAGACCATCCTATGAGACCACGTTTTGCAGTGTATTTCCCAGATAAAATTGTCAAATGGGAAACAGGGACAGATTAACTTTGAAAGAGGGCCTAAGAAAATCTAATGAAGCACAATGGCTTGTTTGTATTAAATAAATGCATAAAACCAAACTAAATAGTTTTGCATAAATGGGCTGTGCAGTGAGCTCAGCGCTCACAGTGGAGACTCATTATCTGGGGAAATAAGAGGTCATTAGTTAACACAGAAAAATCCGTTCCCCTCTCAGAAACCATGGCCAGCTATTGCATGTGCTCTTTTCACACTGCCTACTCAAAGTCATCAGACGCCAGAGGGTTTTGTTGTTTCTAAGAGAGTTTGTGCTCCCATGTGGTCTGCTGATCATAGCGTAGGAGTGTGAGTGTACATGTGCGTCAGAGCAGGAGGGAGATCCGACTTCTGCAGCGCAGTGACCCATTTACCTGTTGTAACCCAAATTGCATTTTAAAAGACAGAAGATGAATAGGGACTGAGAGAACAAGAGTGAGAGAGAGAGAGCATCAGACAGTAACGCCATGCCAGAGTGGCAGAAAGGAAATTACAGTTAAATGTACTGCAAAGTTTTACATTTGTCCACTTGTGCGCAATCATTTTTTTTTTTCTGAAAGTGCCAAAAATTGCAGCATTGTTCTCCGTTTCATACATTCTTTGCTTTAATCTACGCCAAACACTCTCTCGATCCAGCCAAACCTGTTGAAACTCCCACTTAGATCAACCAATATGATGATTCACACACATACTTCAATGAAAATCTGTCAGTATTCACTCACCCTCATGTCATTCCAGATTTTCTTTCTTCTGTGGAACACAAAGGTGAATTTCTGAAGAATATCCAGGCCACTCTTTTCAACACACAGTAAGTGAATAAAGACTGGGCCTGTCAAGCTACGAAAAGACACAAAAGAACCCCAAAAATATCAATAAAGTAGATTTAATGTCTTCTGAAGCCATGCGACAGACTGAAATTAAAGTTTTCATTCATTGAAAGTAATCAAGGCTTTAACTGTTTTGACCGAATCAACTCAAAACTTGTGATTGAATCATTTTCCCTGCGCTCCATTCAGAAGTGCTCATCCCTATGCCCTAATCTTTTACCCTCCGGAGTGAGAGCTTTGAAGGGTTGAAGGGTGTAGGGGACCAAACAACTGTTTCTTGAAGTGCTCTTCTGCGTCATCATCCTGTGTTCATACAGAGGCGCCATCATCATGCTAAGTATCTGCGCAAAGAATCATGAGGCCGAAGTGTCCATACCCTTCAAAATCCTTAATTTCGAAGAGGCCAGTTTTGAGAACTTCGCTTTGGAATGGCCCTTCAATATGGTGGCCATGATTGTTTTCACTCTGAAGTGCCCTTCGGAGGGCGAGATATAACACACCATTTGTGAACCAGATGATCCAATTCATTGGAAGGATTTGATTCAAATGAACAACCGAGAGATCACTGCTTCTCTCATGAACATTAAAAAGCGAACTAGGGCGATTATGGGTAATGACTTAAATATGAGTTTGTTCCTCAAACAAAGCCATCATAAGCTTCACTTTTATAATACTTTTATGATGCTTCTTTGTCATTCGAGAACTTGACAGACTTGGTTCACTTTCATTATATTCAATAGAGTGGCCTAGATTCACCTTTTGTTTCCCACAGAACAAAAAGTTAAACAGGTTGGGAAAATCTGATGAGTATTCCTTTAACCGCTTACTTTCTCAGAGACTATGACCCATATTTCTCCTCACAAACTTATTAATTAGTGGTGACGTTTGTGTCTATTCTTGGGGGAGAACAAGACAATGAATTAACAAGGCTGGCAAAATATAAGTCTGCTTCAGCAGAGCAGAAAGGTCACGGCAGCCCCTCGTCCGTCATTCTGACAGGAGCTAAACAACAGAGTAAATAATCGTCCTTTACCTGCTCCTAATCACCACATGAGGAAGTCATGGCGCTGAGGAGGGCAGACTGCAACACGACGCCACCTAGTGGGAGATACAGGAAGTGACCAGGACTGCAGTTTTGCAGAGTCATTTCTGCAGTGTCATTTATGGACGACAAACAGAGTGAATCAGAATCTGATCAAGTTAGATGGGTCAATAACATTTAGAGATAATTTAATAATAATATACTACATTAACAATAATAATATGCATTATTTTATAATGTATCAGAGAGAACTAGATCTGCATTTCCTGAAATAAAAACCAGTATTTCCAATGCAACAAAATAAAAAAAAACATTAAAAATGCAAAAATAGTATGCAGATATATGCACACACACACACACACACACACACACACACACACACACACACACACACACACACACACACAAGAGTTCTGCATGCAAATATTAGATTTTTGAAAGCTGAACATTCTAATGATGAGAGTCAGTGGGTGATTTTCAAATACTTTCAAAATAATCTTAAATTTCTTAAAGTCTCAATTTTAAGAAAAACAAAACAGGCTGAAATTACACATTAATTATACTACACATTACATTCTACACATTAAGTGGTCCAGGCTGAATTAATTGCAGAAAATTGCATTTAATATAAAAAAAGAGCAAAGAAAAGCTTGCATTGTAAGTAGTATAAAAGAAAAATACAAAAAGGTGAATATAAATAACCTTTTTTCCTGGTTCATTCACTTTAGAATGCATAACTATCACACTGTCATTGGCGGTGCACTGAACTTTCCCAGAGTTTTGACAGTTTAAATAAAGCCCAGCTTTAATGGCTTCTCTCTCCTACATCCAGACACATTCCTCACCTTTCACCCAAACTGTGCCATCTCTCATTATCTTATTAGCACTTCTGCAAGCTCACAATATCTGCCCAACCAGGGCAACGGACTCACAGCCTCTTGGATTTATAAAGGGCCCTGTAGTCAGAAGAAAGTGGTCTTTAGATCACTTAGTGCCACATAAATAATGAGCATTTGAAGAAAATTTTAAGCGTTTATCGTGTATTAAACAAGACATAAAATATGGCCAAGAGCAGATGAACAATTTAGCATGTAAAACTAGAACTAGCTAAGCCGATTCACCAAAAAATCTGCAGTGGGTGTTTGACTCATTCATTAATCAATTCATTATTTCCATGCTGTTCTGGAAAACACAGGACGTCCATTATAATATCCCATTTGTCTACAGCACACCTGCTGAGAAGTGGACCATGGGTGACAAAGATACATGTTATCTGAAAAGACTAAATGAATCATACCACCTTTAAACAACACACTGCAATTCCAGAAAGCATTTCTCCATGACAACGACGAGGTGAAGATGCAGGAGAAGCAGGTGATTTTGAGCTAGAAAACAGGACCAACGAAAAGAAGGGGATGCAAGGCAATAAAACATGGCTTTAAGGTCTAATTAATGTATTTAAAGCTCATCCAATCATCCTCTTATAATCACCAAGGTTGCATTTATTTGACACACAAAAAAAAAACAGCAAAAACCATAATATTATGAAATATTACAACTCAAAATGACTATTTTATATTCTAAAATGTAATTTATTCCTGTGGTAAAGCAGCAGATTATAAAATTAAAGCAACATTAAAAAAAAAAGCTGCACACCTCAGTGCATGTGATGCATAAGACGTTTGTTCATCATGTGTGATTATCTTCTAGTTCTCACTTCACAAAACTCATTTGGAAGTGTTTTGTCTTCATTGCATGTCTAAGTGCATTAAATCTCACGTGCAGCGGCCTGCTGAGGCTGTTTTGCTCATAGTTGGCACCGAACAATGATTGAATATGGCAGTGTCCCCATTAGGCAGAAAAACCATAGACTTACAGCCGAATCCCATAATTCATTCTCATAATTACCGCCGGGCACACATGGCTCCTGGAGTGCAGCGTACAGCAGACAGAGTAAACGTGAGCCGGCCTGCATTATGTAACAAATATGCAAATAAACAAATATTTCAAAAGCTTCAGCGGTCTTTGAACACGAGAACTCAAAAGACAAATGCAAAATACAGTTTATTAGGAATCAGCATTTTAAGACGCATGACACTAGATTCTTCCATCATTCCAAAACAATTGCATATTCTCATTTGGTTTTTCAGATGCCCATATTGTGGTTTCTTTAACTTTGGGAACAAACTGATCCTAAACAACCAACGCTAACAATATAAGTGCTTTCTTTTGTTACAACTGATTTAAGTGACACTATTGGCACAGAGCATTATAATTGTTCCGGAAGACTGGCGTGACCACAAATCTCCAAATTAATGTCAGTCATGGTGGCACAATCAAAACTCAAATGATACCTCATTTGAACATACATATTAATCAATACTGGCATTGTGGTTAGACTGTTAATATATTTGTGGACCATTATCATACTCCCATTGTCTTGTATGGCTAGTATTAAGGTTAAAAGGCACTACAGGTATCATACAGCAATTTTTCACAACAAAAACTAAAAGTATAAAAAATATTGCATTGATAGGCTTGCTTTTCTGAGTTGTATTGTTTGATCCCGTGCAGCTAGAGGCACGATTAACTCATCAGACACATTCGGTATGATATACGACACTGGTCACTCAGCTGTCCGTAGATCACGAGCTAGGAGTCGCTGACCTGCACGAAACAGCCAAGCAGTGGGACAAATCGACTTGCCAAACGGTCTTTCAGGGTTTAAATGAAACAAAAAGTCAACATCAGTCATCCGAGCTTATAAATAGAGTACTCTACATTCAATATCACTTTCTTTTTTTTTTTTTTTTAACTCTAAATCATTATTATTTCGCTCTTTTCTGCTACTTTCATTGACAAAAGAAAAAAAAATCTACTGAACATGCAATCCAATCTAACTGTTTGTAAAGACAATGTTTTAGCTGATTGTCTTGATCGTTGAATTTCCTCCTCTATTGACTAACCGGTAATTCAAGATGGAGTAAAGATAACACTTGGCAATCAAAAGAGTTCAAAGTCAGCATGAAACTTCACAGATACTCTGGGATCGTCTCGAGTTACTGCTCAGATGCAAGGCCAGGTGTTATTTCAACCCCATGCCATGTTACCCAGCATGTCCATCTTAAACTTCCAGTGCAATAGATGTTTTCTTTGGATTTTTGTATGAGAGGGGAAAAAGGCTTGTGTAAATACACAAAATACTGAGTTCCTGCTCCTCAAGGCCTGGATGTACTTGGTGTGACTGGAATGTGTACAGAAATCCAAACCCTGAATCACAGGAGTGTCAGTGTTTGTTCACTGCCATGCTGATATCTGGGTCAGTGGTCGGGATGGAGGGGTTTCAATCCTTGTGCTTTTCGGTTGTGGAGGTTTGGAGGACTGTTGGGACTGGAGGTTTGTGGTGTTTTTGAGGACACGGGCCCTAGGTTTTCCACGTCAGAACGTACACGCTGCATGTGAGACCTCTCGAATTCTTCATCCTGGGCATAAGCATCAATCAGTCAGTTTAGATTTTATAGGACTTTTTTGCTTTTTCTCATTTGATGCACAATGTAGACATAAACAAACTTTCAAAAGTCTGAGGTCAGTACAATTTATTGTTTTTAAAAGAAGACTTTTATGCTCACCAAGGCAGCATTTATTTGATCAAAATACAGTAAAACAGTAATAGTGAAATATTATTACAATTTAAAAGAAGCATTCTCACTATTAATACATTTTACGTAACTTATTCCTGTGACATTAGCCAGTACTCCATTCTTCAGAGTAACATGATCCATCAGAAATCATTCCAATATGCTGATTTGGTGCTCAAGAAACATTTCTTTCAGAAAAACTGATTTGCAACAGAAATCTTCTGACACATTATAAATGTCTTTACGGTCACTTTTGATATTTTTAAAGTGTCCTCATTGAATAAATGTAAAATAAATAAAAATCTTACTGACCCCAAACAGGTCATTTAGAAATTGTCACTGTGATGCATACATTAACATACTGTAAGTTCACCATGTTTACAAGTGAAGTGAAGGTGGAAGTTTTTCTAAATAAATGACTGATTTAGGAAACCATCACTAACACTGAAAGTGGATCTAAAAGAAATAAAATGTATGATTAGATAAGTCAAATAATGGTAAACTATAGCTGTATAATTTACTGGAATCAGAGTGCAAGGGTGAAGAATGATAATGTTCATTTAAATTAGAACTGTTTTTCAAAAAGACAAGGTTGACATGATGTCCCTTTAAGTCTGCATGTTTATGTGAGACTTACAGTGTCTGCGGTCAGTTCCTCCTCTGTGTGCTCACTGTAGTGATTGTAAAGCTCAATGTCTGACAGAGCGCTCTCTGCCATCTCCTCTTCATAATCGGTGTGATAGTCCGATTCATCTGTGGGAAAGATGGAGATATTTCCGACCCATTAGCCTAATGATGTTAGTACACAAATCAAACAACACTAAATGACATCCAATTAAGCAGAAGCCAAAAACAGATCAATATACTGGGAATTGACGCCAAAAATCTCAGAAAACAATTGCCAAATGTGCATTTAAAAGGTACATTTATGAGGTTTAACATTGATTTACCATCCACAAGAGCTGGTTTGACTGGCTCAATCCGTGAGACTATCTCAGCCAGATCAGTGAAGGAAGCATTTGGACAGGTCACCAACTGCAGAAACAACAGTAAATTGAAGTGAGGAACCGTTTCAACACACATTACAATTCAATAGTCTCTCTTTTCAGGTGATCCAGGCTCACATTGTTGCTTTGCGTTTTGTGGAATTCCTCTTGATGTCTGTCCTTCATCATCTTCTCCACCACGCCACTCCTGCACCACACATCAAACACTGTCTTCCCATGCTGGTGGCCCACTTCCTGTATGTGCACACAAACACGCGAGGCCAACCAAAAACAATATAAGCATAGAACAAAGACTGAATATTTAGAGTGTAGTAGGTAAAAAAGCAAAGGAGATAAAACTCACGCTGATCTCATCGAACTTGCCAAACTCAAGTGTGCGGTATCTGTCGATGGGAGGACGGATGTATTCACAGTAGTCGCTATTCTTAACAGATTCAAGCTGTCTCACTGAACACACATAAGCCAGCCGGGCCTGGATCTCAGTCATGTTCAACACCTGAAACAGTCACAACAACTTTAATTAAAAAAGAACAGATCTTAACATTTTCGAAAGAAAATTTAAGTGTATGTGCATGCAAAAGTGGTTGCCACAAAATGTTTTCTGTGTGATTGCTAGTTAATAACATTCTAAATATGGCTCAGGTTCTCCTTTTAATGCAAATCTATGGGATATTTTTGCCGTTTTATCATCTGTCGGGTATAAATCATAAATTCAATAGCTTATTGTAATAACATACCTCTTGTCCCTTTGCAGTATCATTCATTTGATGATGCAAGTCTTATGTGTCAACGTTTAATAACCACTAAAAGTTGACACTTAAGGTGCGGTCATATAAGCAAAATTTTGCTGGCAAAAAAGATCCATTGTCTATTGTTAATAGTGGAGTGGAGTATGATGCACAGCAAATGTGGCCGCACCTTTGATACAAGTGTGAGCAATAGTAATGGTGATGTTTGCCTTAGAAAACACAACTAATTAAGTAAACATTACACTTGGCTAATGTCTCCCTCACCTTGACTTTCTCAACCAGTGGGTTGAGCCGTTTCCATAGCAGCCACCAGCCAGAAAGGGCGTCCCCATAGTTGGTTAGGTTGGTTTCATCTTGGCTGCCTACATCGATAGCAATAACCACTTTGGCACCCATGGAGCGTGCCACATCCGCTGAAACAGGAAGAGAAGACAACACCCTCAGCAACAATGAACCTCCATTATTGCAAAAAGACCAAAATTACCCAATTCTTCATATCTGATAAACTCGGTAGACTGAGCCATAGATGGCACACTCAGGTCCGCCCACAGTCTATTCACTGAATGTCAGATGCAAATTGCACACAAAAATGGCTCAAAGTTTCACAAAAGTTTTATTATTTTAGAACCCTCCCCCAGACAGATATTTCCTGTCTAAGTGGGCGGTCCCTTGGCCAGAATGAGCCAAATAATCTTGGTCCAGACTTTATGCCAATAGATAATTGGCTACATTATTTTAGCAGATTTGCATCTTCAAAATAGTGTGTTTGTCATGGTATATTGGGATTTGACTGTCAGGCGCTAAAGAGGTTTTACTGTGGGAAGGTAATATCCTACTACACACCTGGAAGATTGTTGATGTAGCCTCCGTCCATGAGCAAGTGTCCATCTTTTGGATCACACAGTGGTGGCAGGTAACCAGAAAGAGACATGCTGGCACGCACATACCTCCACAGGGAGCCTGAGATGGAGGGACAGGAAACATCAGACATTTATCCTGGTTAAGCAGAGGCTCATAAATGGAGGTGGAGTATGTAACAGTACCGACCATCAGTGTGCACTCTCATTGTGGAGGCAGTGATGTCCGTGGTGATGTTGAAATATGGGATCCAGAGATCCTGTAAACAAGCCAAACACATTTAAGCTGCTGAATTTGGCAGACTGTGATCCAGTGTAGGATTTTTTGAGCCAAAAAGAGACATTTTCCTACCTCTATCTGTTTGTCCTTGAAGACTGCATTAATGCTAGAGTTAAATGAAGCACCGGAAAACATTGAAGTGACAGGGTAGGTCAAGTCCAGCACTTTCTTAAACACTGATGTCATTTCCTGCAGAGGAGGAAAGGGGAACAAACTTAGCTTTTTTGTGTCTAATTTAAGTGGCTTTTAAAATTGAAAGAAAAATGAAGCAAGGGATTGGAATAAGAAAAAAAAAGAAAAGAATGAAAATCAATAGAAAAAGGGAAGGGAACAAGAAAAAGAATAGTAAAATATGAAGAAAAAAAGAATAAACAAGGAGGAAATGGATAAGATGAAATACAAATTAAAAGGAAAATTAAAAAAAAAGAATAGAAAAAGGAAAATGAATTAAAAAGATGTGATGAAAAGAAAGGGAAAAAATTAATAGAAAATAGAAAAGAAAGAAATGGGTAAAGTAAATGAGCAACTGAATTAAAAATGAGTAGTACAACAAAACAGTGAAAAAAGATTGGAAAAAATGATAAAGAATATGAAAAGGGACAGAAAAGTAAAAAAAAAAAAAAAAAAGGAAAAATAAAAGAAAAAAGAATAGGGGAAAAAATGATAAAAGTAAAGGAAATTTTAAAAAAAGAATATGAATGAAGAAAAGAAAAAGAGGGGAAATCTGAAATGGAAAAAGGGACAGAGAACAATACAAAAGAAAGAAAAAGGATAAAGAATATTGAAAAGGAAAACATATGCTTGGTTTATATTTTTTGGTGAGCACTAGGTTGCATTTAAAAGTAGCACAACTTTCATCTCAGGATTTTGAGTGTTTTACATTAGAGTGGTTTCTCACCATTGCCCACTCTCTGGCTCTGATCTTCATCCTGCTGTAACTGCGGTCCTCTGCATACAGTGCGCCCATCATGGATCCAATAGAGGTGCCGCCCACCAGATCAATGGGGATTCCCGCCTCCCTCAATGCTCGAATGATGCCCACCTGAGAACAGCCCCTGAAAAAAGGAAGATGTGAAGAAGGGAGTGAGGGGGCAAATAAACCCAGTGATACAAGGTCAATCAATACATAACCTTTCTCGTTCTGTTCTATTGGTCCAAAAGAATTACGATGCCCAAATATGGCTTTATTAAAATCGAGAACTCGAAACGAGCATTGTGTTGTTCTCTTTTTCTACAGCTCTATAGGGGTTTTCTACCCTAAAGGAAACTGGGCTGAGTTAAAACTGTACGCAGAATCAATCACAGGTTACTACACAAAGGAAAGAAGGGAGAAAATAGCAACCAACCTTTAAACACCTCCTGCCAACCACGAAAAAGACAATAGACAAACAGAAGTTGTCAGAAAAAATTAAATTGACAGAAAGAGAGCAACAGAGGAAAGAGGTCAAACAAAGCCTGAGAGGGGGTGGTAAAGGGCTTTTAACGGAAAATGCCACAGTAGTGTCAACAAGAGTGGGAGTGAGAAACTGCATTCAGAATAGTGGAGGTGTTTTTCCTTCACTTTCATAGTTTTATTTTTGGTTTTTACAAGGTGTAAAAAGTGAATACCTGGCTCCTCCGCCTCCCAGCACCAGCGCAATGGCGTTGCCCGTAAGAACACGGGCCAGACGCGAGAAATCAGAGTGGCGATCGGCAGGTTTCTGGAACACACGCTGGTACATTTCTCTCTGAAAACAAAAATGACACAGGAACTTAGAACAACACTATGCCAAAAATCAGAGGCTGGTAATATGAGCTTCGTCACTATGTTAAGACGGTATCTTAAGGACTAGTTTGACTCTGACCATCTAGCAGTTAATCAATCAGCAACTGCACTCTTCAGATTCAAATTAGAACAATCTATGTATTTCAGTAACTGACTGAAAAATAACAAGTTATGAAAAGTCTGAAAAGAGTATAGACGACTTGCAAAACTGTCTAAAACAAAAAGTGGCTATTACTACAGAATCCCATTTCATAAAAAAAAAAAGATCATCATCAGTGGTGAATCCTGGCATTGGAAATGCTCTCCATTTGCCAATCTCTCCAAAAAATACTGTAAAATCAAGCTCATGAAATCAATCTCACATGACCTTGGTCTCGAGTCAGACATTCTCAAGCCATTAATAGAGCTGCCAACCCAACTCAAGGTGATAACTACTATTGGAAAAAAAAACATTTATTATTAAGAACTTAAGCTAGAACAATGTAATTTTATTGATAACATTGTTTTGTTGTCATTCATAAAAATTTTAACTGTCTTTATTCCCATCTCAGCTATGAAGCAGATCGAAAAGAAGCCAGAAGTTTTATTTCTTCAAAGTCTTTGTTAAAGATTTGTCTGTAATTGGTTCTACTTTGTGGTTTCTTTTCTTGTTATATCCTGAACAAGTCTAAGACTTGCCATGACATAAGTCAGTGGAGCTCAAGGACACACCAGCAGCAGCTTGGGACACTTGACAGGAATATCAAGAGTGTCTGAAATACATAGAATTCTAACAAATGTATGATTTAAAACATGACAGTCATTTTTTCTTCACTCAAGCGGTTCTGTGGAAAAATGGTGTATAACATAAAATAATTTCAATGAAACCATGATGAAATATTGAGTGCTGCACCAATTTTGGCAGGCTCCTCTTGGAGAAGACCCTTCGGGGGCAGGACAGGTGAAGGTGCCTGGAGATCCAGCTCCGCATGTTGAGCCATTCGGCTGTTCCTTTGGGAGGAGGCCCATCCTCACGGTGCAACAACACCAGCTGTTTCTGCGCTCTCACCGCACTCCCCTCTAACATACGTTCCAACTGAGAGACAAAGAGACAGACAGACAAAGAGACGTCTGAATATCATCCTTTCAAAACTAGACAACACTCTGTCCAAATGCATTATTATAATAAAATAATTTTCTTTAATGGAACGCACTGAATGCAGACCTAATCCATAAATATAATATATCCATTTCTTTCAGAAGGTCATTTTGTTCTAAAGAGTAATTATTGATTGGGACGGGCCGGTGTGCATTTAAGAGAACAACCACATCCTCTCTCAACTCTTTTCATGTAAATACAATTAACCAATTCAGACTGGTTTAAAACATCTGAGCTTCGAGTCCCTGATTCAAAGAGCAGCGCTATAGTGGCCGTACCCTTTAAAGCCAGCAGGATTTATGATCAATAGGGATGTTGCTCTACCCCAGACCTCTGATCCAACTTCAAATGCACAGGTCTGACTGTCGAAACCCCTGGATATCTAAAACCGCTCTCCCTCCCGCATGTAAGTGATTAATCTCTCACTCTCTAGGAAAAGAACTGATTTAAGTCCTGCAGTTCAACTGGAGTCCCGCCAACATGGTTTATTACTGCCTGTGATCAGAGCAGTTCAGCGGTGACTTACAGTACAGAAGAGTAGGGGCCATTTTTAGCTCAGTGTGTTATGGTTCAAACAACTTAATATTTTTGGGCTCAACCTATAAAAGTACCTGCCATCCTGAGTGAATGATAAATTACAGGCTTTGAAACCCATTTTGTTTGAGTCGGAAGAGCTTTTATATTAAAAACTCTTCTATTTCCAGTGGAAGTAGCCACAACTCTGAATCTTGGTTTGTGAAGTTTAGCACCAGTTCATGTAAGCTTTTTTCACTGTGTGATGATGTAACACCATCATACCTCTCCCACGGCTGGGTCCTGCTCTCCCAGTCCCACGATGATGATGCAATCAGCCTGTCTGATGCAGCGCTGAGTCCATGGTGTGAGTGACACATCTGTCTGATATAGGACTATGCGGTGGATGTCTTCCTGCTGACCCAGCCAACTCGACAACCTGTACTCATGCACACTGGAGTAGAGATAGAGACTATTTTCAGCTACTTCTCATGGTATCTGCAAATAAACTGATTTGTTCCCTATATCTAAAAATGTAAGTAACCAAATTGTTAAACTTATGCCATTTATAAACATGTCAAAGTCGAAGAGTCAGGTTAGAATTGTGTATATTCATCCACGATTAAGTTGGAGAGTAAGACTACAGACTATGACTGCAATGACTAATGTGAGATATCGATGATTCAAATAACTGTAGCTGTTTATTTATGGAATATGTGAAGAGCTGCAGGTTCCCAACCTTTTGACCAATGAATTTCCATGACGCATCCAAGACTTTTAAGCATTTGTGACTACTGGATAGAGATTTTCCAACATTTTAAGTAGATGCAGTCAAATGTGAAATATATATTATACACATTTCCATTATTTTCTAGTTTTTTTTTTTTTACTTTTCCAATGGTTTAAAATTGTAACATTTTCTTGATTTCAGATACTATTACCTTGTTTTTCCAGATTATTTTCCATATCAACATATGAGAATGATTTCTGAAGGATCGTGTGACACTGAAGACTGGAGTAATGCCTGCTAAAAATTCAGCTTTGCTATGACAAATAAGTAAATAAATAATATATTTAAAAATAGAAAATAAAGTTATTTTCAATTGTTATTTTAAATATACATTTTAACTTTTTTATTGTAATAATAGGCGACTTGAAAATATACATGTTATTTTTGATTAAATAAATGCAGTTTTGCTGAGCTTAAGAGACTTCCTTTAAAAAACAAGAACCAAATTTCCAACATTTGGGGTTATGTTTTATCTAAAATATTGCTTCATCTAACACCATGTGAAATTTAACAAAGACATTGCTACAAAGTCTGAGTTTCTGATGACTAGATTTTATACACATCTTATTTTTTGCAAATGTGTAAGCATTACAGTCTGGAGTCCTGTTCTAGCTACTGATGAATGTGTGTTGGATCTTTGTCTCTGTGGCTCCATTTCTGTTAAACTGTCCAATAAACATGTGATGGATGAGAGCGTGTCAATATTCTTGACAGAAACTAGGCACTTAAAATTAAATTGAACAGAAAACACCAAATCAGCAACAGGGAGAAAAGATCTCATGCTGGGTTAGAGGGACAGGACTCATGCAGACTGTTTATTTATGGGGTTAATTGTGTTGTTCATTTCCATATCACAAAACTGCTTTCATCTCGCTCATCAAACGACTACTTTAATGTGTAAAAATAAAAAAGATGAGTGTTGTGTTGTTTTTCATGCAGCCAAAACACACTCTTCCTAAAAATCAGCATGCATTAACAGTGAATTTAAATAATCTGACAGATGGAGTGGCCACATGTTTATATAAACTAATAATTGATGCCATATAAACATTGCAAGCTATTATCTAATGACACTTTGATGCCGTACCTGTCTAACGCCGCAGAACCGAGGCGCTGTTTGATGATGTCACTAGTCAAGAGAAGAGTTGGGCCTGGAAGACATAAATTTGACTCAAACCTTCTCATCTTTTTGATATAAAGCCTATATAAATAAAGCATCCTCACCGATAGCTAACAGCGCATGCTGAAGTTCCAGGGTGAACGCAGTCAGAGGAACCTCCTCTGATACTGGGAGCACAGTGACGGTGGCCAGGTTTGAGGCAGGGTTCCCCGCGTCCCATTTACTGCCAGGTGTGTGTAGAGCTAGACTGCGAGCTGGACGTTAAAATACAGACACAAAACAGTTGTCATGCATTAGTCAGTCTAGAAACCTTGGCCTTTAATGCAGGAGATGAAGACAGAACACCGATAGTTTTAGACACACCCACACACACACCTACCTGTCAAAGGTCCATTAACTTGCTGGAGGATCTTCTGTCCAAGCAGGTGAATGAGCCTTGTGACTACCTAATGAAATCAAATAAAGAGAACAAAACTGACTTTATACAGGTACAGAGAGCCCAGAGAAACTCTCATCACTGTACTTTCTGGCTATAAAGCAAATGCAGTGCGGCTGACATACCTGTGGGAATTTCCTCTTGATGGAACTGAGAGCGCCCTCAGGTAGTTTAGCCAGTTCTGAGTCCCGAACAGCATGAACAGTAGTTGCTCTGTTCTGATGGGTCAGAGCCTCCACCTGCATTCACACACACACACACACACACACACACAAAATAATGCATGTAAACTATGTATTGATTGACTTTGAAGCAATTACATCAGACAACTTCACAACTTTATTTTCCTAAAAAAAAAAAAAACATTTTAAACATTTATTGTAAAAAAATAAAATAAAATAAATAAATAAAAAAAAGTCACAAAAACATAAAATTACTGTTCATAGAAACTCTTTTATTACAAAATTGTTTGTAATAAGTGTAATAAATGTGAAATAAAATGAAGTAAAGATTTTACATGAAAAGCTTAAACTTAAAAGAAATTGAAACAAAAATGAAAAATGTTGCCTTGGCTATTATTAACCACAATAAATAGTTCAGGTTGAAGTAGTAAAATTACTAAAACTAAAACTGAAATAAAAATTAAATAAAAGCTATATATTAAAAAAAGGTAAAAAGAATCACAAAAACAACATAACTAAATCTTCAACTAAAATGAAAAATGAAAACTGAAACAGAAGATAAATAAAAGCTAGTTCAAAATATTAATAAATACTAGTAGATAAATAACACTAAAATAACACTATGATTTTTTTTTAATCCTCGTCATACAACTGCTTTCAGCAAGGAACAGACTGAAACTTGTTATTCACAAAAAAAGAAAATGATACAGGTTTAATAATGAGAGAATTATCATTTATCTCCCTATTTAGACATATATTTATGTTACTAAGACAAGATATGTTTGCTCACACAAGAGCAAAGATCAGCACCAATAAAACTCCATGACGTAGATTGGGACTAAATTTGGATCTACAAATCAGGCCTTCATTCACATCACTCACGTCCATGGACAATGAACCACCGCTGTTCTCAGCAATGTAACCATGGCATCAACATGGACAGGTATTCTTAGCTGCATAGGCGTCACCACAGAGACGCAAAAAGCATCAGCCAATCACAATAAAACATTATGAATGACGAGAGAGAGGGATCTCCTGGGAGATAGTTTATTTTCTCTGATGCACACCTGATTAAGTGGCACAAATTTACTGAATACATCAACGCCAGTAAATGTCACCAATGCTATTCTAGGAGATGCTGCACATACAATAGCGCTACTTTCTATATAGTACATGTGCAGCATTATGTAACATGGAACAATATCTGATTCATCTTTGAGTCATCTTAGAAAAATCTAAAGTTATAAAAGGTTATGAAACTCAATCATGAAAACTGATCTCAGATGCTGATTGGTGACTATACAGCTCTTTAGAACCTTGATTAAATATAAATGCTTTTATGGTAATAAAGGAGCTAAATAGGAGAGATATAGGAATAAGTTTGACAAGAAGTTATTGTATTACAATATATGTTGTGCAAGTGGAATAGCTCACCACTCCAATGAGATCTCCTCTACCGTACTCTCCAGTCAGCTCCTTTTTCCCATCCTCCTTCATGATGACGGAACGCAGGCGGCCGCTGAGCACTATAAAAGTACTGTCAGACTTATCACCCTGCCTGAGAGAGAAAAAGAGAGAGAAAGGATGAGGTCGTTTATCATAGAAGATTTATGAAATGCTGAGGAAGCTTATCTGTCTCAGCCAGAGGGGCAGAAGAGGAAAAGAAATGGCCAAGTTTATTAGATTGTATTCTGTCCAAATCTCTTACAGAGGAGGCATAGGAAGAGGAGAGAAAAAGATCATAACAATAGAGTTTATCTAGGAGCTCCTCTCAGGAGAGCCAAAAAACTGTTATGAAGGACATTTCATATTAACATATACACTACACGGCCAAAACTGTGAGGACATGCAAATGACACACTTATAGGTGCTTATCAAATGCACACTACTGTTCAAAAGGTTAAGATCAGTACTTTTTTTTTTTTTTAAAGACTCTTACACTTTATATTTTTAATATATTTTAAAATGTAAATAATTCCTGTGATGGCAAAGCTGAAGTTTTAGCAGCCATTACTCCAGTCTTCAATGTCACATGATCCTTCAGAAACAATGAACTTTTTTTTGTGGAAACCATGATATATTTTTCAGGATTTTTTTGATGAATAGAAAATTCAAAAGAACATCACTTATTTGAAATATAATTTTTTTTGTAACATTATAAACGTCTTCACTGTGACTTTTGATTAATTTCAAGCATCCTTGCTGAATAAAGTATTTCTTTCTTTTGAATGGTACTGTATATTTTCAAAACCAAGGGAGTAAATAAAGAGTTGGTCTTCATTGTAAGATTTTCCGCAACTGGATGCAGCTGAAATAATAAAAAAATTAATATCTGCTAATTAAACGGTTAGATCTGGCCAAGTAGCACACTAAGGGCCAGTTTTACTAACAGCTTGCCCCAGTGCAAACCGTCTTTTTAAAATTTTACTGTCGGGTTTTACTAAAGACGTGCAGTGATGAATTAGTGCTGAAAAGGCATGGACACAATTATTTTTGCGCCTGACTTTATTGAATATACATTTGTAGGAGTTTTCCTTTCAGATGCAAAAGTTATGGGAGGAGAGTATTCAAATGAATCACGCAACACGTACTAACGTTTGCGCTTGTCAAATTACTGGCATTTGCGCCTTTATTTAATGCCCAAAAAAGCATGTCTTAAACTATTTTGCGCTTGAAATGGCTGCAATTATTGTTGCTAAGAGGAGGCACCGCAGAGAACGGAGAGCGTGTGGGAGAAGGGAGAGGATTTTTTCCACACGTATTAATTTATTTGTAATGCCTGAAGAACACATTATCCAAAAATATAATTTGCCAAGCCATGATATTTTTAACTTGCTTCAGGAAATAAAAAAAATGACTTGGAACCCTCAACTAGGAGTCACGCAATACCAGATCTATCAAAAACCTCTAGCAAACATTCATTTTTTTGTCCTTCGGTTCTTTTCAATGTATTGTGGCTTCTTTATTTATTCTTTATTTGCAACTACACTAATTTGCTAATTTGTCGATATGTAAATGAGATGTTGCGTCTGTGTTCTTTAATTTGCGCATTGTTAGTAAATCACTCGCAGAAATTTCCAAGAAAACTCGCAGAATTTTGGAATTGTGCTCTCGCGCTAATTTGCCCTGTTTAGTAAAACTGACCGTAGGTACTTAATTATACCAATAAAGAGGTTGAAGGTTGAGAGAAAATAAATAGGGTGGAAAAAAAAATGTAACCAGTAAATATGTAAGGAAATGAAGTGAACCTGTAGACAGCTCTGCCCGCCTCCACAGCCATCCAGTCAAGGGCAAAATCAATCTGTCTGACAAAAGGCGACATCCTTCTTACAACTGTATGAGCCACATTCAGCACCACCGTGGGCTCAGCTCGCATGATCCTGACAACACACACGTAAATATGGAAGCGTATCAACATGTCAGCTGGAGAACCATTAAAACCAGCAACCAGAGTGAGTTTATGTTCATTATTTGCCTGCCAACGTCAACAACAAGTTAAATTCGGATTAAACAGTAACGTATTGCTGTGTATTATTCTATTATATCTTGGTGCAGGTGACATTTCACATACACAGAAATTAGCCAATTATAAAGAAAATCATTGGACATAAAGGACTTATTACTTGTGACCAGAAAGAAATTCTGATTAAATTCCTGTTTCTTCTGTGCTTTCTATACAGCAGTTACAGAGCAATTAAGTTTTTTTTTTCTATAATAGTCTATTATGGCCGTATCAATTAATGGATCATTTTACATATCAGTCAGACAGACCATTTAAAAGTTTGGGGTCAGTAAGATTTTTTTTTTTCCCAAAGGAGGCTAATATGCTGACAAAGAGTGGATTTTTTTTATTATTACAATTTTAAATAACTGTTGTCTATATTAATATATTTCGCAGCTTGTCGTTTTGAATATACAAAGCTGAATTTTCAGCTTCAGTGTCACATGAACCTTCAGAAATCATTTTAAAATGCTAATTTTGGGCTCAAAAACATTCCTTATTGCCACAGTTGAAAACGGTTGTGCTGCTTAATATTTTATGCAATACATTTTTTTCAGGATTATTTTTTGAATAGAAAGTTCAATAGAACAGCATTTACTTGAAAAAATCTTACTGACACCAAATTATTCAATATTAGTGTTATAAATGTGGACTGAAAACCTACTCATAGAAGTGCGTTTTCGAGATGGACAGGAAGGTGCAGTCCCGATGTGCCCGTACGGAGAAGATAAGTGGCTCACCCGTCAATACGGCCAGCTGACCCACCAGCTCTCCTGGGTGAGCCACGAACAGACACGTGTCCACCTCTCGGTCAATCATCCTCTGGTGCACATGCAACGTGCCCGAAATTACAAACTGCACACTTACATCCTGAGGGACACACACCCACATCCAGTTAAGAAAATCATTTGGACAGAGTAACATATTAGAAATCCACTGAAATGTCTAGCTATTCTCACTGGCTAGGTTTCAAAATCTAGTGAGCTGCCCGTTTAGACAACATTTTCGAACATCTCAGGTCATAGCCTGAAGCAAATGTTGACGTAAAATTAGGCAACAATATTATGCCCCCTTCTAAGATACCTTTTTTTGAATGCATTCTTATGTAATCCTGTTAATGAAAAGCATCCCAAATCAGTCACTATTTTGCTTAGCAAGTTGTCTGTGAACAAATATTGGCAGCAAACAGCTATTCAGCTCACTGGGTTTTTAGCCATTTCATATTCACTTTCTGCGTGGTGTCTGACCTGATCTCCTTGGCGAGCTACAATAGATCCAGCTTTAACTTGATGGAGCGTTACTCTGCCCTCCAGCAAACTGGGGTCCTGGACACACACACAGCCCAATAAAAATATTCAAGACAAACACATAAATCAATCCAAACATACATAAACCATGAACTCATATCCCACTAATGGAGATGTATTTTGACCTGCAGCGGAATAATCCCCAGCAGATCCTTCTTGGCGGCCTGGAAAATGGCACCCACTTTACTAGGGGGAACGTCAGAGTGTGGTGCATTGTCTGTGTAGTGAATCACAGCAGACGGAGCGTGCTGCATGGTCACACTCTTCTTCAAAATGGACTGAAGAATATAAAACATCATCAAAATCATTAGTTTTTTTTAATATGTAGAGATCTATAGGATGAGAGAGAGAGAGAGAGAGAGAGATAAAATGGTGGAGGAAAAAAAACCTTGTGAATGACAGAACTGGACGGAGGGTCATCTATGGTGACTCGGGCCCGTTCATAAGCCATGTTCAGGTCATTTCCTGCCATTCCTGCACACAAACACATAGAAACCAGTTTTCAGAGTTTAGTACTAGAGGTGTCATTTCTGTGTGGAGTGAATAAGAGTGGATAGACAGATGGTAGCTTATCTGTTACCTGAGCTCTCTACAGGCATTGAGACCGAGCGAGACCTCCGCGCGACTGTGGACGTGTTTTCATATGAACCAGTTTGCCCTCCATCTAAGTGATGAGACATTTATATCACTCGCAATACAGCCATGAACAATATTCCTGTGAAAATAGCTCCTTCTGACTTCAGGAAAACTGTCTTTAGACTGAAAGCAAAATCTAACAAAAACACTAAGCAAAAATATTAATAAAGTCAATATCACAAGTGCAAAGTTTTGTTTTGTTTCGTTTTACTCAGGCAAAGGCGTTTTTAAAGGATTTGTAAGATGGTATGGTTTTTGTAATGTATTTGAAAGTCTCTTATGATCACCAAGGCTGCATTTATTTGATTAAAAAACACAGCAAAAACAGTAATATTGTGAGATAATACTGTAAAAAACAAAATAAAATAAAAATTCTTAATTGCTTATACTCATCCTAATTTAGTGCTCAAGAAACATTTATGGAGGATTTATGAAGGATTTATTAATGAATTAAATTCAATTTGAATTTATATGTATACACAGACACACACACTTCAAAGCAATTTGTGAACTATTTGGACTGCATTCATTGCAAAGAACAAACTCAAAAGTATAGAGAAAAAAACAAACATGTACCTGAGTCTGTCAAGTTCTCTCTGGAGCCCTGCAGGTGCTCGTCTTCTGTTTGTGTCTGTAAGTGGGGTCTGCGTGGGACTCTGCTGGGACTTCCCTCGGTGAGCACACTGTTGACCGCAGACAGTGGCACTGCTTGTCTCTCCTACACACACACACACACACACACACACACACACACACACACACACACACAATCTTCAGATAGACACTTACAAGCATACATAAAACGATTTTACTGGTCTAAAGTAACAGCCATTGACTGCCTGATGTCTTTCTCCATAGAAAGATCATCTCAATAAACAACTCTGAACTAGTTAAAAACCACAGACTCTTAATTACTCATAATAATGATTTGTGGGTCATTGAAGTGATGCTTAATTTTTGTTTCTAGGTTGATTAATTAATTTTTTTCTTATTTTAGAAACTTGTAATTATTGACTAATCCAAAATGACCAAACGTTATCTAAAAAGACCATCAAAGTATCATTTAATTGGTTTAAATGACTTTGGCACTTTATTTCAAGTCTTCTAAAGCCATACAAATTAAATTGAAGTCTTTTGCTGAATAAACTTAAAAAGGTTCAAAACTATATGAAACAAACAGTAACATAACTATAACACTTCAAAGAAACTAATATAGGATTTTTCCTTTTAAACATCCTTCTTTACCATTAAACCTCATTCATTTTTACACTTAATCTCTTCAGTTGCTTTTTTTGAAAAACAGAACATCACAAAACGATAAATGTGAGAACTGCACTGAGTTTATGCTGTGTTGTCACGTAACCTTGCCTGCTGTTGGGACTAAATTGTATTTATAGCCGATGGGAGAGCACTCAAATTCACAGCGCAAGCCAAAAGTACTTCTTAAATCAAAACAGAAAACAACTCCCTCGGCCTGTCCGCGCTATGAGGGGAGAGTTACGTGTGTGTAGGGTTGTGCTGTGACATGCAGTGATGGCTGATGGGAGATTTCCGCCCAGAGGGTGTTAAAGTCGGTGTCCTTTAAATGAAAGCCATGGTCTTATGATCCATGTTATTCAATCTAGCTGAGTTTTACGGCTCCAGCACAGGAGTGATTATGCCGATGGGGATTAACGTAGCATGAAATAACACTGAGAGTGTGTGTGAAGAAAGCACATATTTTAGAAGTGATGGAGTGCATGTGTGTGTGATCCTAAAAGTAATAATACTGAGATGTACGTGTGTACTCTTTCTCCAACCTGATTGAAAAGCTCGGTCGTCAGTCCCAGGTAGTTGTGAAGTGCCAGGAAAGTGACTCTCTGCAGACGCACCATGATTATCTAAACAGACAGAAACAAGCCACAAATTAACACTGTCATTCATCTAAATGACTATACTTATTTCTGTAAATAACAGTTTGCGGTCTCATAAATAATATGCCAGTGTCAATGCAGTAAAATGAGCCGTATCATGGAAAAAACAGGACTTTTTTTTGCTCTTTTGAACTAAAGATGTTTGACATGCAATGTAGACATAATCTAACTTTTCACATCACTATGTTCCCTGCAGCCAGACCATTGATGAAGAAAAATGTAAAATACACAAAAATTGTCACTTTAACTGCATCAGTAACATCAACATTACATATTATATTAATATTATTCATTATTTACCAGTATAAGGCAATACTGGATGTTTAATTGTGCTAATTTTCTCCAATTTAACATTTAGATGACCTTTTCAGTCATCTAACACTCAAAGTTAAAAGCACTACTAATTTAATAATACTGTTAAATGCAATCTTCATATAATATTAATTGATCATACTGTATATTATATAAAAGTTGTGATGCCTAAATTGACCTGTAACATTTAAAATGAATTTATGACCCCCATTATAGCTTTTAATTTTTTCTTTAGTTTTAATTAATTTAGTAAAATTACAATTAAAATTCTATACAATTAAACTATCACCAACGTTCATAACAACAACAACAACAATTATTTATATGTAGTACTACTGAATTTTAATATGGGCCATATAACGGCTACTAATCATAACATTTATAATATTATAATATTTTTCCATATTTTACATTTTTTGGAAGCCCTAGTATTCAGTTACTTGGCTGTCCTGAAGAACTATGGTGTGTATTTTGCTTTCATATAGAACTATAAAGATTCCTTTGTTAACTTTAAAAGTGGACTTTGTGGGGAAAAAAACATGATTTAAAATAAATAAATAAAAAAAAAGTGTAGAGTATGGCCCATTATTACAGTGTGGTTGAAACAGATGTTCAGTAAGACAGAGGTCACATTGATACAGACATCCATGCGAGAGTTCGAGCCCCTCTGTACCTGTATGACTCTCACTAGCGTCTCTGGGTATTTCTCAAACACTGACTGGAAAGCTGAGGCAGGCAGACGCAATATGGTAGACCTGACCGCTGCCCGAGCAGACACAGTTTTGTAGGGAGCAGGATAACCCTGGAGGAAAAGGGAAGATCCAAAATTAATCTCAGTGCACTGGAGCTGGATAAGTCGTCAGGAAGGCAGACAGAGAACTTACTGTAATGATGTCTAGAATGCTGAGCAGACTGTGAACGCTGTCCCCGGGCAACACGTCCTTCACCACAGGCTCTGTGCCATCCTAAAAGACACACATACAGAAAGATAATATAATAACTTTAGGGGAGGGCGCTAAGTTTAATTACTCATTTGCCATTTAGCTGACACTTCTTATTCAAAGTGACCTACAGGGAATTTATTGCAGGGACACACCAGGTGAAGTAACCAGAGGTTAATCAAGGAAATAATGGTGATTGTTCATAAATCATTTGCTGTGGGGTTCGAACCTATAACATTTCCATTTTCTAAGACACTGAACCCAACAAAACACTATTTTATTAGTTGTCTTTTCACACTTAAAATAGAACACTCACAGCCTTTTTAAACCCGTGTTTATAAACAAACAAAATATATATTAAGTATGTGTGTGAATATATATATATATATATATATATAACAAACTGAGAACTGTGGCAACATCTCCGAGTTGCTTCAAGAAACCTACCTGCAAAGCTACAGTACTGCTAAAAGTTTTAAGCACTTGTATAAAAATGCTGTAAAATGAGGATGCTGTCAAAAATAAAGTCATAAATAGATTCTTTTTTTTTTTTCCAATTAACTTCTATTAACTAAATAAAATCAACATTTGGTGTGAGCATCCTTTATGTTCCTTTATTATCCTTTAAGCAGCTTTTGCCCTAGGTACACTTGCTCATTGTTTTTTCAGGTAGCTTTGCAGGTAGCATCTTGAAGCATCTTGCAGGCGTTGCCACAGTTCTTCTGGATTTAATCTGTCTCAGTTTGTTGTGTTTTTTCATGTCATTCCAGTCAAACTGGTTGATTATCAGATCAGATCTCTGTGTGGAGCACTGGCTGTTGTCAGTGCAAACAAACAAAAAAAAAAAAACTCACTGGATTATTACAATTAATGGCAAAATGAATGTTTGGTAATGTAAACTAATATTTCCTACTGACACACTACAGTAAAAGATAGAAATAACTTACTTATAACCATTTTTTAGCTGGTGAAAATACTAGTGTTCTAATAATTGTGTGTGTGTGTGTGTGTGTGTGTGTGTGTGTGTGTGTTTCTAATTTAATTTTTATTTTTTTTTAAATAAATGTATACAATTTAATTAATACTAATAATAATAATAATATTTTTTTTAATTTAAAAAAACACACACACACACACACACACACACACACACACACACATATACATACATACATATATATAAAATTATACAGTACAATAAAAGTGGTGTTCACTTCAAAACATGTCTTAACCTAGGGTTAAATGTAGCCTTAACTGAGATTAAGTAATAAGTTCAACTGTACTAAAGCGTAGTGTGCAAATTGTCATGTGCATGAGGTTGAGTGAGTCAACTGACATTCTCTAAACAACTGCTGAAATGATGGATTACTTCTAGAAGTTCTTCTAAAACTCATCCTTACAAACTCATGAATGCAAAGCTCCAGCCTTCCATCCTGAACCACATAAATGCTGTCGTCATCATCCCCGGGCTTGAACAGCCCCTCTCCCTCCTGCAGCTGCACAAACACCATGTGCCGACACAGCTCCAAAAACAAAGGCTTCTCAAAATGACCAAGTACCCTGAAACGGATCAACATTCAACTTTAGATGAACACCAGACATTCCATTAGACGGAAAAAGTATCATGTGATTTGTGTGCAGTTCAGCTGCGATCACGGGATCCCACAGGGTCAGAGGTGTTCACCTGACATTCTTGAGCATGTAGAGCACCTCTGAGGGCAGGTTTGAGTTCTGCACGTCAAATTCAGTGAGATCCGCCTCCAGGAGAGAGGGAGGGGGTTCTTTGGGCTGCAAAGTGGGCGGCTCCTTCCTGATCCGCAAGATCCTGCATGACATCATAGCAGGAGTCAAACAAGAAGCACTGATCAAACAGCTCCTGACTTAAACTGCGTGGGCGATAAAACGAGATGCCATATGTTCTGGAAAAATTAGGTATGTGAGAAGCTAAACATACCTGCGTGCTATACTAAGAACTTTAGGCCTCTTCCGAGAGCGCTGCTTAGACACCGAAGAGGAGGATGGTGTTGAGGACAAGGTCTGGACCTGAAAGATAGAAATAGAAAAATCAAGTGGAGGATGGAGAGCAAATAAAAATATCAGGCTGTTAGTCATACAGGTGCCACACATGCAGGACAACCATATGCCACTTAGCACACTCTATGCTGCCCTCCAGTGGAGGAAGACTGAAGTTTCAGCTGATGTCAGTTTTAATTATGCCTACAAATGAGTACTGAAGCAAGTCTCTACAGAGTCAGAGTCTGAACACTCAGCTATCTATCTTGGAGCACAAATAGACTGCTGTGAAGGTGATTATTAATCACCAGCTAAAACAGGGTGCAAATCACAGGTAAGCAAATGGATTTCAGTGAGACGTGACCCACCTTTCTCATGATTTTCCTGCCGTAAAAGAGCACTTTATCTCTTTTTCTGAAGCGATAGCGAGGAACACCAGCCTGTTGATCTTAAAATACACACAAGCAAATGCATAAAGAATAGTAGTACGCTAGACATACACTACCATTCAAAAGTTTGGTGGTCAGTGACATTTTTGTAAAGAAATTAACCCTATTATTTAGCACAACTATTTTCAACATTGATAATTATACAATATAGAAATAAACAGCATATTGACTTCTGAAAAAAAAAAATTATTTCAAAAAAATAAAAGTAAAAAAAATTGTTTTACTGACCCCAACATTTTTAACGGTATGACCATAAGACACTTACTCAAGTATTAGAATTGAGCAGCAATGTAAAAACAACATGATGCTCAAACCAGCACGCAGTTCTTTAGACTTAAACCCTAATAACACTGTGAAAGAATCTGTTTTGGGCACAGAAGTGACACATACTTGCCAGTTTATATCTGCGGTAGAGGAAAAGCACAGAGATTCCTATCAGACACATAGCCACCACGGCACCGATCAATACACCCGTCAGCTGGAGCAGACAAAAGTCACAGAAATGTAAGATAAGGGAATTTATCTGATATTACAGGAAAACTGATAAATCCTCTACTACTGGACTTTTGATTTCACTTTCATCAAAATACGTTTTCAGTAACAGAGAAAATAATATTGGCAAAAATCCTGCAAGAAATAACCATCTCATTAAAATGGGTGTATCGTTCAACCCAAACATGACTTAAACATCTGTAACTTGTTACATAATCTGTACAGATGGTCTGAGCCAGTCCAATTCAGCCCCCTTGCAATTGAAACTACTGTGGGAAAAGACAGCTTTCCAGAGTATAGAACTATAACTATAATAACACAGACAATCAATCTAGTTGGAATCACTTTCAAAACTTTCAACTGATTAAAGATAAAAACACTGACAGCCATTCAGAATCCACCTGACTTTAAAGTGGCAGATGACAAAATTGCAGCATTTGCTATTGTTCTTGGTGTGAATAGGTCTTCACCCAAAAATGAAAATTCTGTCATTAATTACTCACCTTCATGTCGTTCCAAACCCGTAATACCTTCATTCATCTTCGGAACACAAATTAAGATATTTTTGATGAAATCCGAGAGCTTTCTGGTCCTCCATAGACAGCAAGGGTACTACCACAGTCAAGGCATAGAAAAGTAGTAAGGACAACGGTAGTCCATGTGACATCAGTGGTTCAACCGTTATTTTCTGAAGCAATGAGAACACTTTTGTTGCACAAAGAAAACAAAAATAACGACTATATTCAACGATTGCTTCTCTTGCGGGTCAGTAAGCTGCCATTCACAAGAGTACCACAACCAGGGATTGAAATGAACTCTTTCACTCACCAGCAGTGTTGGGCACGTTACTTTAAAAAAGTAATTAGTTATAGTTACTAGTTACTTCTCACAAATAGTAACTGAGTTAGTAACTGAGTTACATCATTATAAAAGTAACTAATTACCAGGGAAAGTAACTATTGCATTACTTTTTAAAAAATGTTCAAATGTCAAATAACTTTGGATGACCCCAATATTAAATATGTTAAATTAATGAAATGGACACTAAAAATAATAAATTATTATTATAAAACATTGTACATTAATCTACACTATTTATCTACTGACACTTAGTCAAGCATTATAATATAATATTATGATAATTTAATATTATATGATGATAGAACTTTAGTAATTAGAATAACCAAGTATGAATGCATAATTGTCATCAATATAAAACGCACTAAGGATTAATGAGCTCCTGGGTTCATGAATATTAATCACGTTGTCTGTGTTCGCTTGAATTGATTTGCTGAAATCAAAACAAGGACGATAATAGGTGAGCGCCAGCCAATGAGATTGTCGTTTGCGCATTAGTTCCGCCCACTACCAGAGAAACCGGCAGTTCTTAAAAGCTGAAGAATTCCAAAGGAACTTCGTTATTTTGACAGGAAAATACAACAAAGAATATGGTTTACATGTAGCGCGTCAATTCTGCATGTTATGAAAGACTCTCTTGCTCTGTATCTTTCTTTGCGTGCGTGTATGTGAGAGAAAGCGACGGCGAGTCGTGCACTTCACACTAGAGTGTATGGTACCTCAAATACAGCTACACTGCGCATCCATTCAGATGAACTGAAAACATAAATTCTAATAATGTAATATAGTAACGCCACATTTTATTGTCAGTAACGGTAACGGCGTTGTAACGGGGGAAACAGTAATTCGTTTGATTACTCGTTACTGAAAAAAATAACGCCGTTAATTTATAACGCCGTTATTCCCATCACTGCTCACCAGCCAGTTTGGCTGCTACATTTTTAAGTTACTGGCAATTCATAACTTCTACTAGCCAAAAAAACCCAGAAATAAACCAAAAGCTTGAGGCTGTCTATACTGGACGTGACAAAGTGACCGCAAATCATTTTGTGTCAGTACTAAGGGTGTGCGATATTGACAAAAAAATAATATCTCAATATTTTCTGGAATTTTATCGATAAAGATAATTAGACAATAGTTTGCGGAGTGTGTTATTGTGCTGATATCTTAAGGACTGCTGTGGACAGCTGACTCCTAAAGTTTTTAATATTCTTCATATTCTGTGTGTGTGGTCAGTTCACAGCAGTAATAGAAATGAATCTTTCCAATAAGTTTAAATTGATTTGAACCTTTTATGGCATTTTTACCTTTACAAAGCCAATTTTTTTCTAAAAGTGTGCATCATCTTTTGAGTCAAATTCTTACATTTAATCAATCAATTATAATAATAATACATTTAGGCTGTTACTAAACAAAAGAAATCAGTCTCAACAAAATTCATCTTTGCATAAGTTTATGGCGTTTAGATGTATTTTCACATGTTAATGCAGCTTAGAGGGAAATGGAATGCTTTAACCTGCAGTTACAAATGCATAAGTTTTTATATTTTAAACATGAAATGCTGAATACTGATATTTGAAATTATTTTAAAATGAAAAATGTAAAATTAAAACCGCCAGTAGGTGGCAGCAAGTCACTGTTAATAAGCGAGTCATTGCGATTGAACCAAAACGTTTAAACGGGTGATTCATTCAGGAACGAAATGCCTCATGTTGCTCAGAGACGCAAAACAGCACTGTGTGTTTAGAATATTTTTTGTTGGCGAAATAGAGCAAAAACCGCCAATATGGTGTCTAAAACGTAAGTCTCTTGATATTAACTTATTGTTTATTGAACTGTTGTATCACATTTGTAACCATGCTGATTTTTTAAGAAAAAACGTCACTCTTCCTTTGATATGGATAAACTTTATGAATGGATATAAATATATACATTTTCTGCCCCCTTATCTTCAATTTATTATGTGATCATTCTTAATGCATATTAATAGACTGAATCGTGCAGAGAAAGAACGCACTCTAAATGCGCACGCGCACTAGACTTATGCGTGCACTCTGTAGGTGTGTTT
The DNA here is from genome assembly GCA_036784905.1 of Acrossocheilus fasciatus. Taxonomy (NCBI): domain Eukaryota; kingdom Metazoa; phylum Chordata; class Actinopteri; order Cypriniformes; family Cyprinidae; genus Acrossocheilus; species Acrossocheilus fasciatus. The sequence goes on from CM071958.1 coordinate 9,048,206, forward strand.
TGTTTGGTTTTGGCAATATACTCGATAATGTCACGATGTCTCACTAGTTCAGTATTTGCGCCAAACCTACGCAGATTTGGCTTGCATGAACTTCCCCAAGAAATCAATAAGTGAACATAACTTAGGAAAAGTAATCCGCCAAATCGGCCACCAAATTGACAGCGTTACCCACCACAGCTGATTTTTACCCGCATTTGGCGAGAAAGGTATAAAAGGAGGTCGGGGTTGGGCCTTGTTAATATGCCCTACATCAAACCCAACCCTAAACCTACCCTCCCTCTTGGAGCTGTCCCAACCTACTTGCGGCACTTGGAGGTCTCCGGGCTGCAGCGATATATACTTGCATTTGGCGGGTGTTAATTTCCCTTGGCGTGTCAGTTCCCTTGCTGTCTATGGAGGGTAAGAAAGCTCACGGATTTCATCAAAAATATCTTAATTTGTGCTCTGAAGATGAATGAAGGTTTGGAACGACATGAGGGTGAGAGAATTTTCATTTTTGGGTGAACTATTCCTTTACTTCAGAGAAGACATTGGTGAGTTTATGTACCATGGTGGTCTGCATCCTCTCCTCCACAAACTGCTGCAGACGGGAACGAATTTCACTCCCAATAGCCTGAGGAAATACACACCAATATACAAACTCAATGGAGTCAGACTCACTCACAATTATGTCTATGTTTTGGTTTGAAATTAAAAAAAAAAAAACTGGATAAAACACCCTTTTATATTTGTATTTAGAATCTATTTACATTTGTTCCACAGAACAACACAATTTGATTAAACAGCTCATGTGGGGTTTCTTTGAAATAATGTTTATTTTTTAAATTCAGACTTAAAAGTTGAGCTCAAAGGAGACTCAAAGAGCATGGTGCTTGCTCAGCTGCTTCCGGTCTTGCACAAAAACACAAAAGCACTTCCCCTTGCAAAAAAAGAAAAAGAAAAAGGATCTATCTGCTCAACCACTAATCCAACATTCCTCACCAAATTCCTCATCCTCACGTCAAACCTGTTTGTAGTCATTTTCCGAACACCATACTGTACATTTTTAATACACAGTGAGTGGACAAACAATCAAAAGTATGTGAACTGAATCACTGATAACGATTGACTCAAATGCATAACAATCCAGCTGCAACAAAAAATGACATAAACTGGATACAGTGAGATACTTACAGGATACATGCACTGATCTTCATTCTTATTCTCTCCCATTTCTAAAAACACAAAATCATTCAGTTTATAGAGAATGCATTCAGTTGTATTCAAAGCATGAACTTTTTTTGAATGACAGATTGAGCACAAGAAAACAGTCAAAACGTGTGAATGTTTCTGTGAGTAAAGTGTTGACAGACGAACTTTGTTTTAGTTGCGCTTAATCCTGTGGAAAAGCAAGCATACCGGTTAAATATGAAGCTGTGTTTATGTTGTTATTGAAGCAGGGATGACATGCATGTGTGTTATGGGCGTTGGTGATATTTAAAGTGTAAACAACAACGTCAACTTATAGAAACAGTTGAATTCTGTTTTAGCTTAGACACGTTGCACAAAAATCTAAAAAAAAAAAAATGCACATCTTACAAAAACGCCTCTTTAGCGGGTGGTTTATACGTGAAAGAGTAGTATGCTAATTAGCTAGCATACAGTATCTTACTTACTAAAGGCAGTGAAATTGAAGATTGGTCTTGAAATAATCCCGTTTGAAGTTGTGTATTCATGCCACAACTGCTGGTTGGGTCACTTTCTTGTAATTTCCACACAAATTTCACTGCATTGTAAACTTTGACAGCTCCCTTTTTCACCCCATGAAATCAAACCTCTGCTGTTGCCTTGACAGTCATTCACGTGGCAGTGATGTGCAGTTTCATTGGCTACAAGGAACATCAAGGGGCCAATCAGGATTGCTGTTGTTTGACTTATTTTTTTTTCATTATTATATGCAAAACAACAGAAGATAATAATAATATTAATAATAAGATAATATTAATAGCTACGTGAAATATAACATTAAAAATAAAAAGTGGTGGATAAATTATGCCGTGCATAAAACGCAAAAAAACAAGCCAGACCATTCATTTAAAACCATGCATGTGGAACTTTCCTAATAATATTAAGTACTAATTATGTACTGTAACAGCCTACATGTTTTGTGTTGTTGACTGTAGAAAAAGTGTTCAGTGTACATTTGAGTTTCTCTAATTTCTCTTAGCTTGACCAAATGCACTAAAATAGAGCATTTTACTTCCATAAGAATTTTATTTGTTTGCAAGCTGTTTTATACATTCTGGACGTTTCAAGAGTGTCCTTTGACATCAATAACATCATTGTAAGAGTTCTCTAGTCTAGTGCTTTGTCTTTTTTTTTTCTCATAGAGTAGAATTTCAGACCAATTGCATGTCTCATTTCACACAGACGTTAAAAACAACATTCACACACGTTTCTAATTGAGTGGCTATCAAACAAAAGTAATCCATCAAAACCACAGACAAAAGCGACACATTTAAATACTAAAAATGGCAGGAACAAACAAGGCAGGCATCTGGTATTCACAATTGTGGTTTTTAAATGATGAACAAAAACAACCTCCACCCATAACATACTTGGTTAATCAAAATTCTCATTAAGAAAACATTTATAATAAGGCAGTTTTGGGGTACACAGACACACACACACACACAAAAAAACTTTACAATAAATTCCACACAATCTTTGACATCCTCCTCCATTGAGGTCCAGTTTTACTTGTTGAGATATTTTGCCACTGAATGGTAGGCATACAGGATCTCCTTGTCTTTGGGGCAGGTGAGATGGAACACATCCTCCTTGTATGCTTTGTCCAAGTACTTTGTGAGGCCTTTTAGCTCTGCAGGGATCTCAAATCCACGGTACTTCTTGCACACCACCTATAAAGCCAACAAAACATTTAAATCTATAAGCAAGATGAAGTTTAATGACCATAGAGAAGATTTCACTTTATTCCACTTATACTAAATAGCAACTGTATTATATCAGCACTGCAATACACAATTTACTGAATTTGCCATCTAAATGGGGGGGGGGGGAAAGGACCTTGACAATGTGCAGTTTTGGAAGCAGGTTGCAGTCAGCAAGAGAGAGCGCATTTCCATCCAGGTAATGTCTTGTGGATTGAGATGAGTCTGGATTCTGGTCCAGTTCATGAGGAAGAGGAGTCAACAGGTATTGATCCAACTTCATCAAACTCTTTAGAAACTTCTTCTCCAGCACTGAAAGGTACACATTAACCACACCATTAACGTGATATTCAAATCTATCTATGAGTATATTATATACCAATTAGAGCAACAATTTTTCCCAAAAGCTTTAGAAGTGACAGCCTCCATACTTCAAACATAAAATGGCTTCAAGCCTTGAAGCTAATTTCTAAGGTTCACTACCTAAATAACTTCAGAGAAGGGTGACCCTTACTGTCATTGAGCCCAGGATTGGGATTTTTGATGTATGCGGAGAATTTGTGAAAGATGTCATCTCCCGCCATGTTAGACTCCTTATAGCGGCAGCATAACTTGGGATACCTGTAATGCAAAAATGGTGCAAAAATGTTTACTGAGTGATGCTGACATAACTTCTCTATTTCGTTACATGTCTTAATGGGTTGAATTTATAACATTTTGGCATTTGTTACAAACATTAAGATATATTTTCTTTCAGGAATTCTTATATTTCAGAAACGAAATACTTCTGGTGGTATATAAATGCATACTCACTGTGGAGGAGCAAGGGTCTCTTCCAGAAACTCTTCAATTTTGTTGGTGTCAGTACGGACCTCTTCATTATAGATGAGGAAAGGGGGCTGAGAACCTGGAGCCAAGTCCTTCAGTACCTCTGGAGCCCTAGAAATAAAGAAAAATAAATAGTCATGAGTTTAATCATTTTAAGGTATTAAGACTAGTGGATGTGCTGCTAAGCCATAAATTCTAGTGTATTTCTAGTGTATCTACCTTCTCTGCTACAAATCAAAAACAATCAAAAAGGCATTAGGAGATGCCTCCTCAAAAACTGACTTATATGTAGGTTTCTTTTTTTTTTTTTTAATTTGAAGAATCAGTTTCAAATTAATCTGACGGTAGACTGACTTCTAATAAGGAAATGGTTTCTGTCTCTTTCTCACACTATGTACGCTTGTAAACGGGTACAACATTCTGTGAAGAGAGCGGATTGCTTTACGGCAACAACAAATGCACTTATATTTACAACAGTGAATTCCACTCTCTTAACTGTAGGGGGCTCCAACGTCGCGAAAAACACACACAACTACGTAAAGTTGCTTTAAAGTGCACCCCTAAAAAAACATAACAGAAATATAGCCATGTGGTCAGAGTATCCCAGAGGAAATTATATTCCTCAGAAGTTATTTCATAGCTCGCAAGGTGTAACTGAGTACTATAAAGTCGTTTTTAGCTTGCACTAACGAAGTTTGTCCTAAAGTTCCTTAAGAGAAATTAAAATATAAATGAGACAAATACAGTAAAAGTACATAGCTATAAAACATAACAGCTCAGATCATTTGAGCTTGATGAGAAATATTTGAGTTTATACTGAAATCTGCAACTTTTGGGTTTGAGACATTGTTTAGATCTCTTCTAAAACTCCAGGGGAGAGATTACTTTGGTGTGTTTTTTTTTTCTCCAGAGAAAAATATCTTCTGTAGATCTCAATTTGCACTCATTTAATCTTGTTGTCTAGGAGAAACAACTGAGATATTAAAGAGATTTCACTGTGATTTTTCTTTCCTAAGGAACGGAATCTGAGAAGAACTGTTATTTATCCTGATGGCATCTCTCACCTCTTCATGTCCACTGTGGTGAGGGTGAAGTTGACCCCCTTCAGCCAGAGTATCATGAAGAGCCGCTGACAAAACGGACAGTTACCAACACTTTCACCATCGTCACTTGCCTGAAGACAACATTAAGTTAGTAAACCTTTAAATGTCCTAAAATGGAAATGATTTAATGTACAAGTAGAAACATGGAACTACTTCCTGAAAAAATACGACAACATTGACATCAGCATTAAGGTTTTCCTGTTTTTGCTACTTAAAGTAATTTCGCCTTTATTCAGACATGTTTTACAGATCTTATCATTAGTACTAAATTCATAGAGACCAGTTTGAGGCCACCAATGTTGTTTTCAAGGGTTATGTCATAGGAATGATTGGAAGTACAACCATTTTGAGCAAGGGTTAGCTTACAAGAGACAAACTTTTACGTGCTATATCTTTAAGAAATCAAGTTAGGCCTAACAACAATTTGACTATTTGATACTATTTGACTGTTTAAGCACTGACCTTGACAAATAGTTCAATTTTTGCTGCTTCAGCCATCTCTGGTCCTCCTCTACCTCCTTCTCTTTTTGCGGTGTCTCAGTTGCTCAGGATCTCTCTCTGATTTAGGAGGATCAGGTCGGTTTACATCAATCCACCTCAGAGCCTTCTTAGAATCCACTTCACCTCACGTGTTCACACTTGGATGTGTCTGTCTCCTGCTTTGACCTCTGAAGAATTAATTTGTACTGATGATACTAAAAGCAGCACCGTTCCTTCTTCCTCTCCCAACCACAGTTTCTATCGTTTCCCTTTTAGAACCCAAACTCCCACCACACCCCATTGGTCTCGAGTGTTCGGAATACCAGCCCACTGGCCGAACCTGTCCAACCTGTATCTTCCCACATTCTCTGCGGCTTTAGTCATAGAAAGTTTCTCTCCAAACTGCTCTGTTCTGTCCTACTCCCATCATTCTCCACTGCTAGGACAGGCACAGAGTCATTTTACCCAGGTTTACCCAAAAATAAAAATTCTGTTATCATTTACACACCGTCATGTTGTTTCAAACACATATTATTTTGTTTTTCTTCCATAGATCACGCTGCACTTTTCCATACAATGAAAGACAAGAATTAAAATTTTGCTGAACTTTGTGTAAAAAACAATGAGTGAGTAAATGATGACAGATTTTAACACTCTATGCTTTATTCAATGGATATGGTTATTTGGTTAACATTTTGTGCCAATTGAAATTATACTTTTAATTCCTGTATTTCTGATCACTGTTAAAGAACTTTGACCCTTGACCTGCATTTTTGTTTGATATTAAAGATACCGAAAAAAGGGTCAAGAGCGAGTGATTTACAACAGGAATGTGGTGTGACATATAAACTCTGGCATTTAGCCGTGTATGACAAATCAGTAATTTGAATACTTATTATTTTAATTAGCATTTTATGTTGTAACCACACCAACATTTTTTGTTTTCGCAGAAGAAACATGGCAACTGTTTCAAAAATGCAAAAATGTTAGACACACTTTAATAGTTTTTATAGTGCTGTCAAACGATTAATCATGATTAATCGCATACAAAATAAAAGTTATTGTTTACATAATATGTTTGTGTATAATGTGTATATTTATTGTGTATATATAAATACAAAAACATGCATATATATTTATGAAAAATATGTTTATATGTTAAATATATTTATATATTATATAAAATATAAGAATATAAATATATACATATAAATATTTTCAAAATATTTACTGCATGTGTGTGTATTTATATATAGGCTACACATAATAAATATACACAGTACACATATGTAAATGTATATGTAAACAAAAACTTTTATTTTGGATGCGAATAATCGTGATTAATCATTTGAGAGCACTGGATTTGAATAAATTTACTAAATTTTCTGCACTAATTATTGGAAAAAATCTGTGAAACGCTGCCGAATTTAAATATGGTAAATAGCTAAAAGCCCTATTCTCTTATTGTTAGCTGAAAGAGGCATCAAACAAACCAAAATACTTGATTTAAACACCCATTTCGAACACATGCTACTACATGTTAACATAAAGAATGAATGTACTGAATCATCACACAGCCTTTGTTCAAAATAGTCTGAGTCATTTAACTATTAATGAATTAAAGCAATGTCAACTGAACCAGTTTTAATCTGGAAAAATATGATATCAACCCTTGTAAAAATTACCAGGGTGATTATAAATGCCAAAACAATATAATCATACCATCACAATAAAACTAAAATGGCAGCTTTGCATCAGCCACCATCATCAGTTTTAGTATCAGTTTCATGAAGATCTTGAATTAAAGTTTTCCTCAATCGCTTTGCCACATTAACATTAACCTTCTCTAACTGTAAAATTTATTGTCACAACTGACTGCTGGAACTCTATCATAACTCTATTGAATGTCAGCAAAATGAAGTAACTTACCCAAAACATTTAATTCATACTTAAAAATCTAGTTATTGTGTCAGTGACTAGGTCAATGGCACCAACATAAAGAGTGTTTTTGTCATTGTGTGAACCACACTGGTCAAAATGTTTTGATCTTTTTTCACCATGGAAATATTTGTGATATGAAAATTTCATCTGTATTTTCATTGGGAAAAGTCAATACTGTACACTTAAAAGTGCTGGGTTACAGTGTTAATTTCGTTAACAAATAATTTTCGTCAACAAAATTTTTTTCACTAAGGACAACCAGACAATAACGAACGAAAACTCTTTTTAAATGACAAAAAATTTGATGTAAATATATTGGCATTTAAAGTCAACGAATAAAAACGAGAGGAAAATGTTAGGGAGGGACGATTTGGGAAGAGATTCATTCAGAACTAATCTGCTGCATAGGAGGTTAGATGCGGACATATGAACCGGAGAGACATAAGCTAAAATACACTTGCTGCATGGTGCACAAAACGTTCAAAAATGTCATGTGGGAGTAAGAGAAGAGCAAGCATATGGATAAATCTGACGATGCAGGAGAGAACTCAATTCGGTCGGTTTTCTGAGCGCAGACATTGAAACATACACACACAGAAAGCGTCTCACAGCGAGTGAGTACTTTCATGCGGCATGAACGGAGAAATACACAAAATGATGTCGAAATGTCCGTTTTGACGAGTATTCACGTAAACACAGTTGATTACGTCTTAAGTGAACATAAACAGTAAGGAGAATACAGGTGCTGGTCATATAATTAGAATATCATCAAAAAGTTGATTTATTTAACTAATTCCATTAAAAAAGTGAAACTTGTATATTATATTCATTCATTACACACAGACTGATATATTTCAAATGTTTATTTATTTTAATTTTGATGATTATAGCTTACAGGTCATGAAAGTCAAAAATCAGTATCTCAAAATATTAGAATATTTACATTTGAGTTTGAATAAATAACCATCCCTACAGTATAAATTCTGGGTGCTGACTTGGCAATGATCCAGAAGATGAACATTGACGCCCTCCACAAAGAGGGTAAGTCACAGAGGGTCATTACTGAAAGGTGTGGCTGTTTACAGAGTGCTGTATCAAAGCATATTAAATGCAAAGTTGACTGGAAGGAATAATTTGGGTAGGAAAAGGTGCACAAGCAACAGAGATGACCGCAAGCTTGAGAATACAATCAAGCAAAGCTGATTCAAACACTTATGAAAGCTTCACAAGGAGAGAACTGAAGCTGGAGTCAGTGCATCAAGAGTCACCACGCTCAGACGTCTTCAGGAAAAGGGCTACCAAGCCACTTCTGAACCAGAGACAATGTCAGAAGCATCTTACCTGGGCTGTGGAGAAAAAGAACTGGACTGTTGCTCAGTGGTCCAAAGTCCTCTTTTCAGATGAAAGTAAATTTTGCATTTCATTTGGAAATCAAGGTCCCAGAGTCTGGAAGAAGAGTGGAGAGGCACAGAATCCATGTTGCTTGAAGTCCAGTGTGAAGTTTCCACAGTCTGTGATGATTTGGGCTGCCATGTCATCTGCTGGTGTTGGTCCACTGTGTTTTCTGATGTCCACAGTCAATGCAGCCATCTACCAGGAAATTTTAGAGCACTTCATGCTTCCTTCTGTTGACAAGCTTTATGGAGATGCTGATTTCATTTTCCAGCAGGACTTGGCACCTGCCCACACTGCCAAAGGTACCAAAAGCTGGTTCAATGGTGTTACTGTGCTTGATTGGCCAGCAAACTCACCTGACCTGAACCCCATAGAGAATCTATGGGGTATTGTCAAGAGGAAGATGAGAGACACCAGACCCAACAATGCAGAAGAGCTGAAGGCCACTATCAGAGCAACCTGGGCTCTCATAACACCTGAGCAGTGCCACAGACTGATCGACTCCATGCCACGCCGCATTGCTGCAGTAATTCAGGCAAAAGGAGCCCCAACTAAGTATTGCGTGCTGTACATGCTCATACTTTTCATTTTCATACTTTTCAGTTGGCCAAGATTTCTAAAAATCCTTTCTTTGTATTGGTCTTAAGTAATATTCTAATATTTTGAGATACTGAATTTGGGATTTTCCTTAGTTGTCAGTTATAATCATCAAAATTAAAAGAAATAAACATTTGAAATATATCAGTCTGTGTGTAATGAATGAATATAATATACAAGTTTCACTTTTTGAATGGAATTAGTGAAATAAATCAACTTTTTGATGATATTCTAATTATATGACCAGCACCTGTATATATGTGTGCGCGTGTGTGCGCGCGCAAAGTTGTAACTTATACAGGCCTCATGGAAAAGGTATGAACTATCGTTAGGTCAGAAATACAGGGTTAAGTTCAGTTAACTTACTGTCTGTGTATTGTGTCTGTATGGCTTTGTAATGTTTTGTCAGAATTAGATTTTCCTACTAAAATTTATCTTTTAAGTCAATGTCTGCTACGTGCAGAATCCAACAATAACTTCCATTTTCGCACTTTTTTTTCATTACCTGCATAGCTACCCTTAACGTTAAACCACGATATTACTGGTGTGTAATATTATTCTTAAATATTGTTATTTAAATGTAATGTTGTCTTAGCTACAGTATGTAAAGTTAGACTTAATCTCTCATGGTGTATGAGGTCCTTTTACTCTTCCTCTGTTTTAGTGAATGCTTATGTTGCTTTAATCAGGACACAAGAGGTTTATCCAGGTTAACAGTAAGATAGAGAGGCCATGTAAAGTGTTCTTTATATGTTAATGTTAGAAATAATCATTTGTATTTGAGATTTATGAATAATAGGCAGATCACTGGATTTCCAGGCTGGCATATTGTATGGTTTTGCTAGCTTTTAACCCAGTTTTTCATCCTTATTTTACAGAATCTGAAAAATTTGAGAAATGGTGGATTCGCAGCAATGGGTCTACAAGCATCCCAGAAATCTTGAAGGAGTTCCCCAGGCTTCTAGGACAACTTGGCATGGTAAGAAATAATTTAGATTTTATGGTTTCGTTTAAATAAATTTGAAATGGTTCAAATGTTAGTGAGGTTGTGTAGATAGACGATAGAATTGATAGTATTGATACACGTCAATAGTGTATTGACGATAGAGATATCGCAGAGAGCTGATGTCTTTGTCCATAGTCAAGGTGATATTACAGGAGCTGCCCCACATCTTTAAAATTTGAGCACATTGTTTTCTGTGAGTGTACACAGCAGAACGTCACTAACATCTACATATTCCTAATAAATTACATTATGTTTGTCTCAGGAAGTCATTAATGTAGGTTGACTAAGTCACACTTCAGCCATGCCATTGTCACATGGTCTGCCTGTGTCATTTGTTTCTGATCCAATCTATTTAAATCCAATCCAATCCGATCCTGGCTATTTAAAGGAATGAAGACATTTTCACAGGAAAAGTGTTTCAATGTGTCGCTTTGATTGTGAGATCAGTTTCACAGTTTGCACTGTATTATTCTTATGGTTTAGATGCTAAAAGGGAGAGTGCTTTCAAAGTCCTGCCCACTCTGCTTCCCCAATCAATATACAAGAACGGAGGAAAGGTCTTCAGACCCACAACCACAGAATACTGGAAGTCATTCATTTGACGTTTTTTTTTACTTTTTCTACTCTATACACAGTACTGTGCAAAAGTTTTAGGCCACTAGTATTTTCACCAGTTAAAAAATGGTTTTAAGTCAGTTATTTCTATCTTTTGCTGTAGTGTGTCAGTAGGAAATATCAGTTTACATTTCCAAACATTCATTTTGCCATTAATTGTAATAATCCAGTGAATGTCTGACAACAGCCATTGCTCCCCACAGATCTGATCTGATCTGATCATCATCCAGTCTTATCTGATGCTTCAAGAAACCTACCTGCAAAGCTACAGTACTGTTAAAAGTTTTAGACACTTGTGAAAAAATGCTGTAAAATGAGGATGTTGTCAAAAATAATGTCATAAATAGATTTCCTTTATCAACTAACTTCTATTATCAACATTTGGTGTGAGCATCCTTTGCATTTAAAGCAGCTTTTGCCCTCGGTGCACTTGTGCATAGTTTTTCAGGAAGCTTTATAGGGAGGTTTCTTGAAGCATTTTGGAGACTTTGCCAGAGTTATTCTGGATTTAATCTGTCTCAGTTTGTTGTGTTTCTTCATGTCATTCCAGACAGACTGATCTCTGTGTGGAGCACTAGCTGTTTTCAGACTCTTTGTGCCAACAAAGATCTCACTGGATTATTACAATTAATGGCAAAATGAATGTTTGGAAATGTAAACTGACATTTCCTACAGACACATTACAGCAAAAGATCGAAATAACTGACTTTAAACCTATTTTTATTTTAGCTGTCTAAAATACCAGTGGCCTAAAACGTTTGCACAGTACTGTATATGTATATATTGGGGGCTTTAAATACCCCATAATTTATGCCATGTTGGTTGGATGACATTTAGGTAGACAACCAAGAAGTGCCAGTAAGCAGAAAGAAACCTAAATCAGTAACACAATAAATATTTAGTTTGAGCAACTTTTAGCATACCCAGTTCACAGGAAAACCCTGATGCTTTGGCTGATTTCCATGAAATACACTTAAACGTTTTTTTATTTTTATTTAAAAATGTAAGTTATGTGGGAAGATTAAGTGTCATGCAATTAACAGGTGGGGACCAACATGGTGATGCATTCCAGCACATTTTGTGCCTTGGTGATGAGACAACGACATCCCACACCTTCGCCATTGTTTCGGGCCATGCCATTGAACCAGACTTATTGCTTGAGGCGGTTTATCTTTTTCAAGTCCTTTTTTGTGCTTGATGTTAGCTACACTAACATCTTCCTTCCTGGGAATTTCTCCAGCATGCAGTAAATCATATTGATGGACATGAGTTTTCATGTGTGAAGTATTTGAGGGCAACATTTTTTTCTGGCCACTTGTAACGTTTTAATTTTTTGTCACATGTATTTTCTGTTGTAGGTCTCTTTGTTTGGCTTAGTTTTAATGGCACAATGTTTGGACTGATTCTAATGTGGCAATAATCAATATCATAGTGTTATGATGCTGCAATGTTGACAAAGAATAGGAATCTACAGTACCTAGTTTACAGAGTTTTGTGTGTTAAAGAAACTTATCTACAAAAACTGTTGATTTATTTGTGTCTGAAGGGGTTGGATGTAATGTGTAACAGTAGCACCCATTCAAAAATTGTTTTAAAAAGAAATGTGAAAACTCATTAAATTGATATTTACAGTTGCATTTTTTGTGTTGTGTAATTGCATTACAGAAAAATAATAATTTTACATTCCTTTGTGATTATTTATTATTATTGGTAATATTGGTAAATATAAAGGTAGCAAGGCAATGAGACAACAAATAACCCAATGTTTAGGTAATGTTTCACCCTGCAACACAGTTAACCTGACCCACTGGTTGGGTTAAATAAACAACCCAGCATTCTGGGTCAAATGGTTAAACTTTTCTGAACTCCCCACAGCATTAATGACATATTTAACTTCCTGAAAAACATATTTTCCCACCTCAGGCATCAATTAAGATATGGGCACTATTAATCTCTAACCCTGTTATGGACACTATGGGAACTCTCTGAATATGATCATAAAATGTATATGAAATCAACATTTTCCTATTAATCAGGTGTCCCTCACACTAATTCAGTATTTGCAAATATAAAAGTGACATAAAATCTCACACTTTTGCTATACTAAAGCCTTAAATGGATTTTTTTGTGACAGCAACCTCATCATTTTTGATCAAAGAAGTGAAGTGAAGTGAAGAAGAACTTCAGAGTTTGCACTAAAATCAGTTTTCTTTTGATTGCTCTGAACATTTCAGACTGAGTTCAACAGACATTAAATTACTTTTTCATAAACTTAAAAAAGTAATTAATAAAAATGTAGGTGTGACGGGGTTGAGACTAGGGTAACGGGGTTGAAGAGACAAATACAGCTTAACATAAATAGTTGTTTTTTACTCAAATTCACTGTATGATTTTCTATAAACACTGCATTTCATTATGTGACCAAGAAAGACAACAGATATAAATTGCAATTGAACTGAGTTTTATTAACCCGACTGCAGGAAAAACAACAATAACATTATACATTAGAAGATTATAAACTGACTGAATAGGTCATCAAAATAAAACATATAACTTGTGTGGCTTTCAGTATATCTGGCCAACAACGTCGTTTGCACCGTGCTCTTCCGTTACTTGATCTTTTTATTTTGGTGCGTCAATCTGTTAAGTTAGTATAAGAATTGATGATCTTATGAAAACAGTCTTCTTTTTTCGTTTTATTTAACATTCATCACTGATGGGGAAAAGACACAAACGTTTCGGTTCAAAGCCTTCCACAGTGTGCCATATCTGGTCCCTCTTTCAAGATCTCCACATGGAGAAGCACATGAAGCACACAGGCTATGGTTTTCCACCAACATACAACACCCCTGTACAGTGCATCCGGAAAGTATTCACAGCGCTTCACTTTTTCCACATTTTATGTTACAACCTTATTCCAAAATGGGTTAAATTATTTTCCACAAAATTCTAAAAACAATACCCCCATAATGACAATTTGAAAGAAGTTTGTTTGAAATCTTTGCTAATTTATTAAAAATAAAAAACGAAAAAAATCACATGTACATAAGTATTCACAGCCTTTGCCATGACACTCAAAATTCTGAAAAGTTTCTGCAGCACTGAAGGTTCACAGAAGCATGTAGTCTCTGTTACCCTTAATGGAAGAAGTTTGAAACAACCAGGACTCTTCCTAGAGCTGTACTCCTGGCCAAACTCAGCAACTGATGAAGAAGGGCCTTGGTTAGACTGGTGACCAAGAACATGATCATCCTCCACCTCCATGATCATACGTGGAGATAGGAGAAACCTACAATCATCACTGCAACACTCCACCGATCTGGGCTTTATGAAAATGTGGCAAGACTTAATCCTCTCCTCAGGGAAGACACATGAAAACACACTTGGCATTTGCAAAATAGCACCTAAAGAACCCTCGGACTACCTCAGGCAAGGTTTACTGGTCTGATAAACCTCAATTTCAAGCATCATGTTTGAAGGAAACCAGCTCTGCTCATCACCTGCAAAGTACCATCCCGAAAGTAAAGTGTGCTGGTAGCAGCCTCATGCTGTGGGGCTGTTTTTCAGCGACAGGGACTGAGGGACGCGTCAGTGTAGAAAAAAAGCTCAGTGCACCAAAATATTGAGATGGCATTAATGATAATGATTCAGAATCTCAGACAGGGCAGAAGGTTCACCTTCCACCAGGACAACCCTAAGCACACAGCCAAGATAACAAAGGAGTGGCTGGGACAACTGTGTGAATGTCCTAGAGTTTACATCCCAGCCAGAGCCCAGACTAGAACCCGACTGAACAACTCTGAAGAGATCTGAAAACCGACACTCCACGTCCAACCTGATGGAGCTTGAGGGGTCTTGCAAAGGAGAATGGGAGAAACGGTCCAAAAATAGATGTGCCAAGCTTGTAGCATCATACTCAAAAAGACTTGAGGCTGTAATTGCTGCCAGAGGTGCTTCAATAAAGTATTGAGGAAAGGCTGTGAATGCTTATGTATGTGTGTGCAAATACATTTGCAAAGATTTCAAATAAACTTCGTTCATGTTGTCATTATGGGGTATTGTTTGTAGAATTTACACTGAGATGTGAAAATCTAGGCAGAACACACGTGCGCACACACAGGTTTGTTTTGCTATCCTTGTGGGGACTTTCCATAGGCGTAATGGTTTTTATACTGTACTTACTGTATGTGCTATTTTCCTACACCAACCCTACACCTAAACCTACCCCTTACAGGACACTTTCTGCATTTTTACTTTCTCAAAAAAAAACTCACTCTGTATGATTTTTAAGCTTGTTTCCTCATGGGGACCTAAAAAATGTCCCCATAAGGTCAACATTTACTGGTTTTACTATGCTTGTGGGGACATTTGGTCCCCTCAATGAAGCATAAACAAGAACACACACACACACACACACACACACACACACACACAGCTTTGACACGGACATTACTACATTCAACATATGCATGTGGTATAAAATTCTTGATCAGATATAATAATTAATTTCAATTACTGGATAACTTCAGAACCAAAGTGTTAAAAACACAACCCCATCACAATATCACAACCCTGTTATGATCAAATAAATAACGGGGTTGAGTGTGACGGGGTTGTGATTTTTTGCTCAAAACTGTCCCTGCCCTAAATGTAGTGAATAACAGGAGAGCACATGGTATGCATGATATTAAGAAATCATGTATATTTTTAAAATAACAAAGATCATTTTCACATCATTTCACATAGGCCATGAGGGACATGACAAAATAGGTGGTGTCCACTGAAAAAAACAAGATCCTTATTAAAGGAGACATTTCAATTAATACAAAAAGATTTTAAAAATAGATTTTGATGACCCAATAGGTCAAATGCACTTAAAAAGGTCAGAGGGACTCAAATCATACCGGTTTCGTGGAATGACTCAGTACATGGCTCATCAACAAGTCGTGTGTTTAGTTGGTGTGCATATTTTAGACAATTGCTCTTACTCATTTGTACACACGTGCCAAAAACACATGCAATTTGACTAAATCGGATTCAGATCTGATCTGAAGAAGAAACTAACTTCTGACATCTGAACTCATTGTTTTGAGAGAAAAAAAAACTCTCATTTGAGAATTGAGCAAAAGCAATTGAGAAAAACTGTTATATATTAGAATTTTACAGCAGCACTGAGATTTGAACAGTATATCTTACCTTAAAAGCACTGTTTTGTGAATGAATATACACTTTAATCGAGAAGAAAAAAAGAAACACTGCCATCTAGTGTTAAGTTTGTGTAATGTAACTCTGAGGCACTTGAGAATGGAGTACTTAACATTCTGATGTCACCTCAATACAACAGCGATACAACAGTGAAGTCAAAAACAACATTTGATGTCTTTTTTCATGTTCTACGGAAGAAATAAGGTCATAAAGATTTGTAATGAGGATGACTGAATGACAACAATGCTGCAAAACAGCATTGGTCAACCAACATTAACATTGCTTGGTAAATATGATCCAAGAAGGCTGTGAAAATTAACCTGCATTGTTAACCCTTTTGATATTTTATTTTAAAAAATTCTTTCGTTGGATAATAAGAATTTAAAATGGGGGAAATATCATTATGAAATAAATGTTTTTCTCTAATACCCATTGACCACAATTAACGGCACCCTTTTATTCAATACTTTTTGAAAACTCCATTTGCCAGTTTAACAGCTCTAAATGTTCTCCTATAATGCCTGATGAGGTTAGAGAACACCTGACAAGAGATCAGAGACCATTCCTTCATCCAGAATCACTCCAGACCCTTCAGATTCCCAGCTCCATGTTGGTGCTTCTTCTCTTCAGTTCACCACTCATTTTCTACAGGGTTCAGGTCAGAGGACTGGAATGGCCAGCAGAAGCTTGGTTTTGTGCTCAGTGGCCCATTTTTGTGTTGTTTTTAAGGTTTGTGTTTGGATTATTGGACGGTTGGAAAATCTAAACGTGGCCCATTATAAGATTTCTAACAGAGTCAGTCACTTATTGATTTTTTTATCTGTTGGTATTTGATAGAATCCATGATGCCATGTGTCTAAACAAGATGTCCAGGACCTCCAGCCGAAATATAGGCTCACAACATCAAAAATACAGCAGTATATTTCATTGTACACATGGGGTACTTTTTATCCCCGTGTTCACCAAACCCATCTTGAGTGTTTGCTGCTAAAAAGCTCATTTTTTGGTCTCATCTGACTATAGAAGCCAGTCCCATTTGAAGTTCCAGTCGTGTCTGATAACTGAATATGCTGGAGTTTGTTATTGGATGAGCTAGAAAAAATTTTCTTGAAACCCTCCCAAACAGCATGTGGTGATGTAGGTGTTTTTTAAAAAGTTTTTCTGACCCTGAGACTCAACTATTTTCTGCAATTCTCCAGCTGTGGTCCTTGGAGAGTCTTTAGCCACTCAAACTCTCCTTCTCACTGTGCATTAGGACGATATAGACACACATCCTCTTCCAGGCAGTTTCGTAACATTTTATGTTGATTGGAAATTCTTAATTATTGCCCTGATGGTGGAAATGGGAATTTTCACTGCTCTAGCTCTTAAAGCCACTTCACTAATTTGTGAAGCTCAATTATCTTTTCCTGCACATCAGAAATATATTCTTTGGTTTTTCTCATTGTGATGGATGATTAAGGGAATTTGGGCTTTGTTTTCCCTCCTATTTATATTACTGTGAAACAGGAAGCCATGGCTGGATAATTTCATGTTCATAATCACCCTGGAGTGCTCAAAATTGTGAATATGAATGGAATATACTTCAGAGATATTTTACTCATAAGAATTTCTAGGGGTGCCAATAATTGTGTCCAACATGTATTTGAGAAAAACATTTATTTCATAATGATATTTCCCCCCATTTTAAATTCTTATTATCCAATGAAAGGTTCGATTTTTGTGAACTTTTTAAATAAAAGATCAAAAGGATTAACAATGCAGATTAATTTTCACAGCCTTCTTTGATCATATTTACCAAGGGTGCCAATATTTTTGGCCATGACTGTATATATATCATCTGATATTTTCAGTAGGTCTGTGATGTAATGCTGGGTCTGTAGTTTAAAGCGAGAATCCAAAATATGTGATTAGGGTTCTGAAAAAAACACTTTTTTAATACTAATAACATGAATTTAGAATGTTTCATCTGTTTTCTTGTCTTTAAGTCAAGTCACGTTTATTTACAGAGCTTTAGATTGTTTCAAAGAAGCTTCACATAAAATAACAGTGGACTAATTGTTTCAATTGTGAAACAATTCTTGCAAACTCATTCATGTTTTCATACAACCTGCTTTCATTAACATGCCCAACAGTGATATTGTGACATTGTTTTTCTCAAATTTCTTACTTTTCAGGATATTTCTACATTTTGTTCTTATGGGAAATTAAACATTAAAGTTTGCAACAGTCACTTTTCACTTCTCTATTTAAATAAAAGCACAGGCAGCAACAAGGAGAGGATGAACGCCTGAGCAAAAAGCGAAGAGTTTCGTAAATACTCACTTCCTCCTGTAGTATTTTAGTGCCCTCTGCACACAGTTCAGAAACCACAACCGCATGACAACAGACACTGATACGCGCACTGATACATACAGAATCGTAAAAGCTAATGCCACGTTTCTCACTAGTTCTGCTCTTTTAGCCACAGTTTGTAGTAAAATCAATGCTTTAAAGGACATTAAATGCCCAGTCAGGTAGTAAACATCAAGTAGACATTTATTAGAAGGTATGCTACATTGAAAGGCATGTTCTACGTTCTGGACCTGTAAATGAGGAAATTTGGTATGTTTCAAGCTAGATGCTTTAATGATCAAGGGGCAATGCAAAATGGGAGGGGAAGATGTGAAAGGGAGGAAGAACATAAAGTTAGAGTGATCTTAACAGGAAGCCCTCATTTCCTACAAGACTGAGTCATTTTGCAAATCCTTCCATCATTAAATGACAGGACAGGCCTCCACCTATCCTCCACATTACAATTTTTTGTCGAGGGACTCAACAGTTGCGGTCTTCCTCACAAGACGCGTTCCCCAAAGACAGGTAAGAATTCTGCCATATCTTGATCTTTTAATGCTTCTGTTTAGATCTGCATTTTTATACATGCATTTGTCTTTTACGTTCTGATTTCTTTTACATTCCTGAAGTACAAAGCACCATCTCAGCAGAAATTGTCAGGGCAAAATAGTTTGTTTTTGGCTGGAATGTGATGCATTCAGTGGCTGAGCTAGAGTTTTATGTGGCCAAGGCTAATTCAGGGGGTCCATAGACCATGACAGAAAATCAGTGTATAACTGCAACCTGACATAAAAAAGCATGAATAAATTCTACAATTACTGATTAATTCACATTACCCTTCATTAGTTAAACCGTAACTTCAAATGCTAGTCTATTGCTTAGTCTTATTTATCTTATTTCTATCATCTAATTAACCAGTGGTTTGGAGAGAGGGTCTAATATTAGATCTAAGATCAGTGGTTTGGAGAAAAGATCTAACATTAGGCTATACAGTGAATTTTGTAAATGTTGTTCAGGAAACCTAAAATTTCAACTTACTTCAAAAAGGGCTGCCATCTTGTGAGTTCAGCCTGGAGGGAGAATTATTCAGGAATAATTAACAAGCTTGCGATTAATTACGTTATTTGTTATCAATTTTTCTAAACAAATCTATACAGGGAACCCTATAAGGTTCAAATTAATTGATTTGTATTCAAGTTCATATTCATTTTTTATAATAACATTATAGGCCCTATCTATACATTTTATTAATTATAGCCTAATAAAAAAAAGAGCATAAATGAGTCAATAAATAATATTTGTAATTTTTTTTTGTTTTGTGTACATTTTCTCGCTACAGTTTATGGACACTGAAATGATTTTCTGCTGTTGTGAGACAATGTTCTAGCTGCTGTCTTTCCGCGGTCGAAACATTAATTGGACGATTCTTTCCGCGGTCGAAACATTAATTGGACGATTACACTATATTCAGCAGTGATGGGAATGACGCCGATATAAATAAACGGCGTTACTAACGGCGTTATTTTTTTCAGTAACGAGTAATCAAACGAATTACTGTTTCCCCCGTTACAACGCCGTTACGTTACTGACAATAAAATGTGGCGTTACTTTTTTCAGTTCATCTGAATGGATGCGTGTAGCTGTATTTGACGTACCATAAACTAGTGTGAAGGCGCACGCCTCGCCGTCGCTTTCTCTCACATACACGCACGCAAAGAAAGATACAGAGTGAGAGAGTCTTTCATAACATGCAGAATTGACCCGCTACATGTAAACGGTATTCTTTGTTGTATTTTCCTGTCAAAATAACGGAGTTACTTTGGAATTCTTTTAAGAACTGCTGGGTTCTCTGGTAGTGGGCGGAATTAATGCACAAACCACAATCTCATTGGCTGGCTCTCACCTATTATCGTCCCTGTTTTGATTTCAGCAAATCAATTCGAGCAAACGCAGACAACGTGATTAATATTCATGAACCCAGCAGCTCATTAATCCTTAGTGCATTTTATATTGATGACAAATATGCATTCATACTTGGTTATTCTAATTACTAAAGTTCTATCATCATATAATATTAAATTATCATAATATTATATTATAATGCTTGACTGACTGATACTAAGTGTCAGTAGATAAATAGTGTAGATTAATGTACAATGTTTTATAATAATCATTTATTATTTTTAGTGTCCATTTCATTAATTTAACATATTTAATATTGGGGGCATCCAAAGTTATTTGACATTTGAACATTTAAAAAAAAGTAACGCAATAGTTACTTTCCCTGGTAATTAGTTACTTTTATAATGATTTAACTCAGTTACTAACTCACTATTTGTGAGAAGTAACTAGTAACTATAACTAATTACTTTTTTAAAAACGAACCGTCACGCCGCTAAACAGCTCCAAAACTTATCATTCTAAATTCTTAATAAAACTAACAGAATTCGAATGCTGAGACTTTGTTTCCAGTTGTCAAAAGTGACCTGCTCTGTCTTGTCTGTCAGCTCGAGTCCTCTCTGCTCTGCGATGTTTTTCACTTCGTGTGTCTGATGAAAGGGGAAGTTTTATTAGGGTATACTAACATCACTGTAGTCTTTATCTAATGTGAATGTAGTTGATTTAAAACATTTTGTTAAAAAAAAACAATAAAAACAGTAGTTATTGTTAACTAAAAGAACATTAATTAAAATAAATGAAAGATCTAGAAGTAGATCTAAAACTGAAATAAATATAAACTAGAACTAAACAGAAATATTAAAAAACATTTTGTCAATAAAAATGACAAAAGCACAAACTACTAAAACTTAAATGAAAACTGAATATTAGAATAAAAGCTGATACAAATATAAATAAATACTATAATAGTCTATAAATAAAACTAAACTAACAGTGATTCAAACTTTTGTTCAATTTGTTAGCAAAAGTTATTCTCTACTTTTTTTGCACAGATGTCACATTAGGCATTTAGTAAAGAAAAAGGAGAAAGAAAATGGGTTATTTCCTGAAGTGCTTAATTTTAACAGCATTTGCATAGAATTACAATTTCTTGACTGAAAGACATAGAAAGGGAGATTCTGGTTGAGTGAAGAGACACTACCTCTACTGGTCACTTCACTTGTCATCCACAGGAAGGAAGAAAATGACATGGGTACTGACTTTGACAAAACCACAAGTTGCAGGGTAAGACCTTGCATGACAAATAACAAAAATATAACAAAACAACAAATTAACGCCCAGTTCTGCTACTTCCACAGCACGCATATGGGCTCCAGCTTAAGATATATAGCAAAGTGGAGGAGAAGGCATCTGCAAGCCCCAAAAACTCTCCTTGTTTTATTCCTGACCATCACCGTTATCTACAGCTGGTTGCCGGTGGATGATAAACAACAACATCTAAATGGCAGCAGTGTGTCACTCCCAAACAATATTACCATCCTGTTGTGGCACTGGCCGTACGGTATCCGGTACAGTCTTGAGGGGGACTTGTGTCTGAGGGACTACGGCATCTCTGGATGTGTGCTAGTGGACAATCAAACTCTCTTTGAGAGCGCCGATCTAGTGGTTTTTCATCACTCTGAGCTAAGGTTGCATAAACAGCACCTTCCATTGAATCTCCATCGGCCCGCCAAACAGTGGTGGGTATGGCTTTCTTTAGAAGCGCCACAAAACAACGGTGACTTGTCACCATACAACAACCTTTTCAACCTCACCATGTCATATCACCCTCAAGCTGACATCACTGTGCCCTACGGGAAACTGTTGCAGAGGAGGAAACCAGATTTAGCCTTTGTTATACCAGAAACCAAGAGTTATGAAGCCTGTTGGGTGGTTAGCAACTACAAAAAACGGCACAAAAGGAGCGCTGTGTTCCAAGAGCTAAAGAAGAACCTCAAAGTGCAACTGTATGGCCTTGCCGCCCAAAAACCTCTGCCGAAGGAGGCGCTGCTTCCAACGATTTCACGCTGTTATTTCTACCTGGCCTTTGAAAACACAGAGTCTCCACACTATATCACTGAGAAGCTCTGGAGAAATGCTTTCCAGGCTGGGACCGTGCCTGTGGTGCTGGGACCGCCACGCAGAGACTATGAAGCCGTGGCGCCTCCGAATTCCTTCATCCATGTGGATGATTTTAAATCTATTAAGGCCTTGGCTGAGTATTTGAGAGGCCTAACTAAAGATCCAGAGAAGTATAATGCATATTTTACCTGGAGACAAGACTATAAGGTCAAATTATATACAGACTGGAGAGAGAGACTGTGTAATATCTGTCCCATCTACAGACAATTTCCAACTCATAAGGTTTATGAGAATTTGAGAGTGTGGACAAAATGGTAACTTAACAGGCAGTTGAGATTTTAACCGTCCATTCACACAGAGCATTTTTTTGCGTTAAAAAAACCCCCTCAAGACTCAGGGCAGACACACAGTCTTCAAACTTATATTCTAAAACGCTCTCTCATTCGCTGGATGCTGCAAAAGATGCAAGACGTGTGTAGCATTCAAAGACATTTGTCTAGTGCGCGTTTACACAGAAAAACTATTGAAAAGTAGCATAATAGATTGCAAAAAAAAATAGATGCGTTTTGTATTTTTTTTTTAAATTGAACTTATATTAACTTGACAGTTGCGTTTTTGGAACACAATGCTGTGCCTGAAACACTGCAAAAGATGTGAGATACATGTAGTACACATTTACATAGAACTACAACTGATAAACAGCATAATGGAAAGCAAAAAAATGCACAAAAAAACAAAACAAGCAATAGGGTAATGGGATGAAAAATGTTTTGAAAGCTGCGTTTTTCAATTGTTATCTCGTGCAAAATGCGAATGCATACACTGTAAAACGTGATAAGTCGACTTAACTTAAAAAAATTGAGGAAACCCGTTGCCTTAAAATTAAGTAAATTATCATTTAAAAAAATAAGTTAAGTGAATTGTCAAGTTCACTTAACTTTTTAAAAAAATTATGTACTTAATTTTAAGGCAACGGGTTTCCTCAATTTTTTTAAGTTAAGTCAACTTATCACGTTTTACAGTATATACGGCCGTACAGCATGCTTAACGTGGAAAAACAGTGCAGCGGAAAGCAAAAACCTGAGTCACAAGATGTGGACTGTGAAATGGAAAAAAAATGTTAAAAGACCATTTTTAGAAAGCAGTGCAGTAGAATGCAAAAATGTGTTCTAGGGGAGTAGCTCCTAAGGGGCCATTCACAGATAATGATTTTAAGTTTAAAAACAGGAAAATGCTGAACAGTGAAAAAAGTATATGCCGATAAGATATGTTTTTTTTTTTAAATTAAACTTTTTAACTTGTGGTACATTTTTAGTCATGTGTGAAAGCGCAACGGGCAAATGCACCCATCTAGTGCATGTTTCCACGAGAAAGCAGTGCAGTGGAATGCTAAAACATGCTCTGTGTGAATTGTCCGTAAGCACTTTACAAGTTACATGATGCAGTATTTATTTGAATTCATACTGACAGCATCAGGCGACTTATACGCTGCTGAGGCCATGGTGCCAAACAGAAACCACAATGTGCAAACCTTGCTTCCTCTCCTGTCAACATGCTTATGTATATCCTGTGTATAAGGATTCTTGAAGGATGAAACAAATGTTTGCAAACCAGCAAATTTTTAAAATGCTTCTTTAAAAACCGGTGGGTCATAGATGTGTGCTTGGGTGGGGAAATAAGTTTAGATTGAATTGATTTACAATAAAACATGCTGATCAGAGTTTTAAACCAAGAACTTAGTCTGTAAAACAAAAAAAAACAAAAACGAAACAAGAAGTGACTGTCAATGGAAATGTTTTAATTGCTGCCAAATTATTTTGTATGTGTTGAGCAGAGTTTCAATAAATTATCAAATATGGCTTTCATTTACATTGCATAGGGATGAGCATGCATGATAAACACCAAAAAGATAAGGCACATGACCTCCACAGAGAGGCTTTCAAACTGGCAGCAAATTTAATCTACCACCGTGATAAAAAGATATTACACCTAGAATTTTTTTCAATTGAAGATGGGAGAGTGCAAGCATTTAGAGAAAAAGAACAATGACTGATGTCCTTTGCAAACCATGTAAAAAGGTCTCAATTGTAGTAAAAGAAAAAAAAAAATCCATCTCTTTAAAATTCAAGTAATTAAGCTCATGAAGTCTTGAATTTGCTGCCAGTTCACACAGAAAGGTGGAGAAAAACTACAAAGTATGGAGACAAATATGGAAATATACTTTGGGAACCATCAAATATTGAAAGATAAGACAAACATATATACATTAAAAATTGATAGAGGAGCAAAAAGTAATAAAAACTACTATAAAAAAAATCATATCTGAACCTATGACTTCATGTGCAAACGCATTAGTTGAACAAGGCACCCATTATACAATGATCCATCAGGCTGCTAGTGTGCATGGTTAAGTCTAAACCAGACACTATACAATCAGAGCGTCCCAAGGCACATATGCAAAGAACCAAAACAAAGAGATGCAATGTTTACATAAAACAGATTTGATCCATAGCTTGGCTTGGAGAATTCTATAAAATTTAGCTGGTGAGGTGACCCACCAGTCCAGGGTGCAGGGCATTTTTGAAGACCTCCGGGCGGTGGAGGGATGGCATGTATAGAGCAGGGGCTCCTCCCGGATGGCCTGGTCCGGGATAGCCTTGCCCTGGGAGGGCTGTGCCACCCATGTGGGGCGGAGGTGGTGGACTCTGCTCGTAATATTGTGCTTCAGCGCATTCATCATCAAAGGGCAACGCTAGACGTTTTCCCTTTTGTCTACGGTTGCAGAACCACACACGTACTACCTAAAGAAAAAAGGACAAAACAAATTGGTTCTAAAAGCTCTAAATATGATGGATCTAAAGACTTTGAGGCATGCTTACATCTCTCTCCAGGCCTAGGTCATCAGATATGTGTGTGATCTCCAGAGTGTTGGGTTTGGGGCACTTCACAAAGTATGACTCCAGAGCAGAACGGACTGTGCCTTCCAAACTGGTCCTCCGCTTTCTTTTTCTTGTGTCGACGAACACCCGTTCAATTTTGTACATCTGGAAGATATCAAAAAATGGGCGATGAGACAAATTTGTTCTACATGTGTTTGAAATAAGACTTAAAACAAACTAAATGTGCAATTATGCAAGCATTTCTGGAACATTTCATGCTTACTAGTCAATCACTGAATTGAATGGTCAAATATGTATTATATAATGAACACAGCAAAAACAACAAGTTTTGCAGGTCATCTTGTAGCTCGATATTTCATTGTAGTACTACAACAATACTGTAATGTTAACCCTGCCAGGTTTAAATAAATGATTAACAGTTGAAAACATTTGTTAGAAATTTAGAAAGTATCAAATTTAATCAGTTACATTAATGAGGTAATTGAAATAATTACACTACTCATTACATTTTAAATGGGGTAACTTGTAATCTGTAACCCATTACATTTACGAAGTAACCTTCCCAACACTTAAGGGTGAAATGGTGTAATATAACAGCACACACCTGAAAAGCTTAAAAAGCTCACTGTATACTACAGTAGTAGATTCAATTTTCGACTCATTAACATACTAAAAGGCCACACTAGCATTCTATTCCAAACATAGTCACTGTAAACAGGTGACTGAGGTAAAATATCAAGTTCAACGACAGGGGTCGCCTTTTTGAGCGCCCTCTGCAGTTGTGTAGTGTACTTACATCCTGAGGGTTATCGGAATTCTCTGCCTCATTCAACCACCTCTGGAGCAGCGGCTTCAGTTTGCACATATTCTTGAAACTAAGCTGGAGAGCCTCAAAGCGGCAGATAGTCGTCTGACTGAACATTTTGCCTAGACACACACACACACAAAAAAGTTAGCTTGAAACGGTTTCTTCGTACGTAAGATTATATAATGGTTAGACACCTCAAACTCACCATAGAGGTTTCCCAGCGCGAGCCCCACGTCTGCTTGCGTGAAGCCCAGAGTGATGCGCTTGTGTTTGAGCTCTTTGGCAAACTGCTCCAAGTCTTCTGTAGTTAGAGTCTCCTAAAAATGTAAGAGGAAAATTGTTAAATTATACCCACAAACAACAAAGGTATATCTAAATTAACATTTCATGTAGGTCAAAAACCTCACCTCCTCCTCAGAATCACTGCACCCTCCACTGGAGGAGCCGCTGCTCCTGGCTGTGCTTTGCGCCTGACCCGAAGGGATGTTTTGCGCGGAGGCTCCGTTGAAAAATCCCGGGTTTCCGAACCCATTTCCGGGTGGAGATGGAGACAGCGATGGGGATGATGCGGAGGGAGTCGGGGGAGCTTGAGAAATATTAGCGGGGGCCGTGATATGAGGCAGTCCAGGCCAAAACGATGGGTTCCAGGGCGTGTAGTAATTCACCCCGGTGGGTACGGATGATGTCCCGGGTGTGAGATTATATTGCGACGTCGGCTTGTTTTCTTCATTGTTGTATTCATCAACGTCCTTTTCGGTTTTCACCTCAGTTGGAATCTTGATTTGTTCCCTGGTTTCAGCGATAGGCGGGCTGATGTTCGCCGGCTGGGTGGCGGCCGTCGCTCCCGCGACCTGCCCGGTGAACTCGGGTGCAGCAAACGGGTACCAGTGTTTGGGTTGCGCAAAATCATTACCTTGCAGATCGTTCGTTTTAAAGTCGCCTGGAAATGGGAAGAAGGTTTGGTGTGTCGCAGGGCTGATTCCGTTGAAATGGGTTTTGTTAAAAAGCAGGCTTGGATCCTGAAGCATGCCGTGCGCGAACTGCAAAGACGCACCGCCAAGTCCATCCAGGCCCGGCGCTTGAGGATACATGGCCCTGTTGATCTCGTAGGGTCTGCAGTCCGCTCCTATCGGGCTCTGTGGTCTCTCAGTCATCTTCTCACAAAAAAAAAAGTTCTGTAGATTTCAAGCGAGAATGCGTTGAGGCTGTTGTTTGATAGTCAATAAAAGGCGATCAGTAGCTCCATGCCAGGGTGTTCTTATAGAAATACCAGACTTTGTAAACCAAAGTAGATTTCGAAGCCTCAAACTGTGCGTCCCAAAATCAGCCTGTTTGGAAATGTGCGCAATCCTTGTGTAACGGCCATCAATTGGGCCTTCAGAACGGACTAGAAACTCACCAACCCCAACTCTTCCTAATCTCAATTCTGATCCTGTCCCACACAGGTTTTCCTAATCAATCGGAGTTGGAGGCTGGGGTCTTGACCATCTCCTCTCCTATTGGTCACCTGAGACAATAAGCCCCAGCTGACGGTGAATTTGTGAATGAACTTGGTTTTCTCATTGTGTGAGGTCTATCTGTATATATTTGCTTTTTCCAAAAGTAGCCTACACAAATCATGCATTTAATCGTAATAAAAATTTAATTTGAGTAAAACTTCAGGAAATTCATAAGATGAAATGCAGGCTAATCCAGCTTTCTCTAATGCGTGTCGAGTATTTACAATGCAAATAGCACTATGTATTCAGGTGTGTTTTATATTCATGCCACATTAAGTAAACTTTGTTTCAGTAATATGCACTTAATGAGCTTTCTTGATATTGAAATTCTCGACAGCCGTGAAAATCCATTTTATTGTGCTCAAATTTGAACAGCCAGTTTTAAGAGGTATTTTATAGGCTAGGCCTACTTAAAACTTCGTTCATCAGATTTCATTAAGAAAAGTATTTTTTTATTTTAATAAAATGTAGGCTAAACAAAATATAGGACCATAAATAATCGGTAAAACTGCATTCACATGTATTTTCGCTGTTCTATTTGGCCAAGAGCGACAAATAAAAGGTGAAAAGTTTGTCTGTTGCTGATAAGCAATTGGATTACAAGCGTCACATCTCTCACCTTCACGCTGCTTGTTGAATCACTGATAGGAGCCGTTTATACATGCAAGAGTATTTTGAAAATAAAGACAACAATAGCCTACTACTATGATGTGGAATGAGATATTTTAGTTCACTTTTAGTTTTTTTTACGTTTAAAAACTACTTTCAACGAAATAATAAAATAAAGTTAGCCCAGCAAAATCGCATAAATAAGACAGCAGACAATGAATGATAATGGTATGATAATGTAGGCCTATAGCCTACATATAAAAAATTAACTTGTCTTTTTATGATCTCTACTCACAATGCAGAAGTGTGCGCCCATATCACTTCTTATTTTCATCACACACCCTCCCATAAAATTAAACATAAGTAGTCTACCAAATAAATTAAAAACGCATTTCTCTAAGATAAAAGCTAGTCTAAATAAAATGTATCTGATTTTATTATATTTATTATATATGTGTGTGTTCTAGATGCACCGTAAAGCCTACTTCATCTTTAAGAAATGTAGTTGCTGTCTTTTTAAAAAGTGTAATCAAATTAGCTGTAGGCGAAATGATAAACTCCAATTATATTGAACAGCCCTGAAAAATGTCGTTGAATAGTCTAATTAATTTTTTTTTTTTTTTTAATTTGTTCAATTATTTTGACGACTTAAAATAGCCTAAGATAAAATAACATTTACATTATATAGGGCTAAGAAGTAGCGTAGCCTTTTTGTTTAATTACACATTGTTTACTGTTTGGAAGAGCTCTGTAGACCCATCGATACAGCTGTGCACCCCCGACCGAGCCGATCGGTGCAGATTGCGGCAGGAAGACGCGCCGCAGGAAAATGGATGGGGGAGGCATTGTGCCAGAAGAGCCCGAGGCCCCCTGCCGCTTCCAGATCGAGAGTTGCGATGGCCGGCCATTAGCTGCCTTTCAGCAATGAACAATAAGTCGCAACCCTTTGATTCCGCCCCTACCCCCTCCTCTGAAACAAACACTCCACAAAGTTTCACTGACACTCTATACCAAAGTCTCTTTCCAGCTTAAACATCTAGGCCTACAAATATAGCCTATATATAGCATATGTGCATACTGGAGACATCATGTTATTATAGACCTTAGTCAGGGTAGCGCCATATTTAAATCTTGGCTCTTTATTTTTGGACCTTGTTACTTCTAATTCTTCCTCCATTTCTTATTGAAACAACCTTTTTGATGATATTAAGTGGGCATTTGTTTGGTCGCTCCCTCAGAAATTTTTCTTAACAAATAAAGTTAAAGAAATATCTTATAAAATAATTCACAGGTTTTTATCCTGTCAAGCAGTTTTTGCAGAATTTTTAAAAGTGACATTGAAACATCTTGTTCTTTCTGTGAATTTTCTTCTGAAACTGTAGCTCATTTGTTTTGGGAGTGTCCTTTTGTTCAGTCTTTCTGGAATAATGTTAATGTTCTGATTGTCAAAACTATTCTTTATGATTTGTCTTTATGTTATAAACACATTCTTTTGGGGTTTTATGCTAAAGATAAGAATCTATTTAATGCAAGTTTTTGTATAAATGTAAATATAGTCTACTAAATGTAATCCCCGCTTTAACATCTTCAAACAAGAGCTGAAGTTGTATTTAAATACAATTTCAACTTCTGTTAACAAGAAAGCTTTAAAAACATCTAACTTGTGCCATGTTTAAGAGTTTTCCTTAATATACTTGTATACTTGTATCTTTATTTGTGTGCCCTCTCTTTCTTTCTGTTTTTCCTTTATTTATTTTTTGACTCCCTTCTGTCCATTTCTTAAGAATTTTTATATTGTTTTATATTGTTTTTATGTTTATGGAACCTTCTTTTAAATATATTACTATACATTCTAAGAACGTTGAGAGAACGTTCTTAGAACAACATTCTCGGAACGTTCTTAAGATGTTATTTGTAGGCCTAGTTGTTGAACGTTTTTGTTATCTTTAACACACCTTTGTTTATACAGTGTGTGTCATCATCTATGGCTTAAAATGATCAAAACAACTACTCTGCACGCATACAGTCATGGCCAAAAATATCGGTACCCTTAGTAAATATGATCAAAGAAGGCTGTGAAAATTAATCTGCATTGTTAATCCTTTCGATCTTTTATTTAAAAAATCACAAAAATCTAACCTTTCATTGGATAATATGAATTTAAAATGGAGGGAAATAAATGTTTTTCTCAGATACACATTGGCCACAATTAACAGCACCCTTTTATTCAATACTTTTTGCCAGTTTTTATTAACATTTTTTTAGTTTAACTAAATGTTCTCCTATAATGCCTGATG
This sequence comes from Acrossocheilus fasciatus, assembly GCA_036784905.1. Lineage (NCBI taxonomy): Eukaryota > Metazoa > Chordata > Actinopteri > Cypriniformes > Cyprinidae > Acrossocheilus > Acrossocheilus fasciatus. The sequence goes on from CM071958.1 coordinate 9,078,773, forward strand.
AGGTTAGAGAACACCTGACAAGAGATCAGAGACCATTCCTTCATCCAGAATCACTCCAGACCCTTTAGATTCCCAGCTCCATGTTGGTGCTTCTTCTCTTCAGTTCACTCATTTTCTACAGGGTTCAGGTCAGAGGACTGGAATGGCCAGCAGAAGCTTGGTTTTGTGCTCAGTGACACATTTTTGTGTTGTTTTTGAGGTTTGTGTTTGGATTATTGTACGGTTGGAAGATCCAAACATGGCCAATTATAAGATTTCTAACAGAGTCAGTCACTTATTGATTTTTTTATCTGTTGGTATTTGATAGAATCCATGATGCCATGTGTCTAAACAAGATGTCCAAGACCTCCAGCAGAAATATAGGCTCACAACATCAAAAATACAGCAGTATATTTCATTGTACACATGGGGTACTTTTTATCCCTGTGTTCACCAAACCCATCTTGAGTGTTTGCTGCTAAAAAGCTCATTTTTTAGTTTCATCTGACCATAGAAGCCAGTCCCATTTGAAGTTGCAATTCTCCAGCTGTGGTCCTTGGAGAGTCTTTAGCCACTCAAACTCTCCTTCTCACTGTGCATTAGGATGATGTAGACACGTATCCTCTTCCAGGCAGTTTTGTAACATTTTATGTTGATTGGAAATTCTTAATTATTGCCCTGATGGTAGAAATGGGGATTTTCACTGCTCTAGCTCTTTTCTTAAAGTCACTTCACTAATTTGTGAAGCTCAATTATCTTTTGCTGCACATCAGAAATATATTTTTTGGTTTTTCTCATTGTGATGGATGATTAAGGGAATTTGGCCTTTGTTTTCCCTCCTATTTATATATCTGTGAAACAGTAAGCCATGACTGGATAATTTCATGTTCATAAATGGGAATATACTTCAGAGATATTTTACTCATAAGAATTTCTACGGGTGCCAATAATTGTGTCCAACGGGTATTTGAGAAAAACATTTATTTCATAATGATATTTCCCCCATTTTAAATTCTTATCATCCAATGAAAGGTTAGATTTTTGTGATTTTAAAAAAATAAAAGATCAAAAGGAATAACAATGCAGATTAATTTTCACAGCTTTCTTTGATCATATTTACCAAAGGTGCCAATATTTTTGGCCATGACTGTATATACCTCTGCAGTCTGCTTTGATTCTCATTCTAATCTCCCCGTGCTCCGCCACCCACCCAGAGCATCACACACCATCAGTACGAGCACAGCCAACTCAAATCTAGGACAATCAACCCCCTGCCATCAAACACACTCTCTCAGACCAGGAGCTATAGGTCACAACTGAGCTGTCCATCTCTCCTGGTCACAAAGCCTATAGGAAAGGACACACAGGAGGCCTCCGGGGCCAGTCAAAGCTTTTAAAAGACATCAAACCACTGCTGGAGGCATTGTGCTGGCCCATGGACTTGGGTGGGGATTGTTATGTAAAGTGTAGACAGAGGAGGAGAAAGTGGAGAGAGATGACAGAGGCCCAGTGAGGGACGGCAGAATCAGGATTAGCCTGCAAAACTCCCAGGTGGCTCTGTTTGCAGCCTTGTGTACTGCAAAATCTACAGTCAGAAAAACTTTTCTTAACTCGAATTAAAGTGGCACTGAACTCTGATGTTTAGTAATATTACTGAATATTGTTAAATTGGATGTTCAGTAATATGGAGCAAAAGCATCACCCCACCCTTGTTTACATGAAATGCATTCTGGAACGTTTCAGAAGGTGGTTACGTCTGCATCAGATTTAGATATTAGATATGTGGGAACCAAATGTTGTTGACAAAAGTGCGGATATGTGGTAAAGTGCAAGTTGAAATGAAATGATGACTGTGTTTGAAGATCACAATCTGAGGAAGAAGGAAATACAGGGAAATCAAACATGCTTCATATAAAATTATAAATATAAATTCCAATATAAATAACCCATATTAATATTTTACCAAAATAAAACAGCAGTTTTAAACTTCTCAGATCTCTTTTATATCCAATATCATGGCATCTGAAGTATTATATGAAACAGGGTTATTAGTTAACTAAAACTAACACCAGACATATTTTAATTACTTAAACATCGGCTGAAATAAAAAGAAAAAAACTGAACTTCTTTTATTTGAACTATTTGCCAAAGCAACATTATATTTAGTTACTTGGTGTGCTAAAACAACTAAAACTGAAAATTAAAAACCTTTAGATATAAAAGAGCAATAACTAACAAAAATGACCAAAAACACAACTAAAACAAAAAATAAATAAATATACATGTATTATATATTTATTATTAAAAATATAAATAAATAAAATTTAGACTAAAAATGAAAACGGAAAAATAAAACTAAAAAGCTAAAAAAACTAAAAGATCACAGATACCAAATGATCAATATTTATCAACACCAATATGGAAGCTGATTTGTGTTATTTCTATTGTATGTAGTATGTTGACTGTACTCTTCTGAATAATAATGGCAATAGCAATATATAGACAATAATAAAAAAATACAAAAAACAATGTTGTGTACTACAAGCTGTATCAGACTCTAGAAATATGTAAACAAAGCATGGGAAAAATTGTTTGGTTGTCAGTTTTTCTATTTTAATGATTTTTTTTTTTTAGGTTTTAGTTTCTGATAAACAGGTATGTGACCTCTCTTCCCTCTGCCCCATTCACTTATACAACCTGTCCGACGGCCTTTTGATTGCATTTGACACCCTGCTGACGACTACTGCCTCTCTCCCCCCATATCTTGATCGAGTGGCCTATGGCTGCCTTCCTCACCATTCACAGTTACAATGGCCTTTAATGGCTCTCCCCCCACAGACACCTCAATGAGGCTGGATCTGTGATGGGCTCCTCTGAACCACACCTTATGGGGCAGTTAAGTGGCTCATCAGAAAAGAGCCTATACTGGGGGGGTTGCGTCTCCTCTTGGCACATTCTGTTCAGATGGATGAGCTGGAGTGGACAAACAAACACTTTAGCTTCAGTTTCTTTCAGAGAACAAGATTTCTTTTTCTGGTCCAACCTAAAACAAGTATTAACAGAAATGAAACATAGACAGGTGTTTCAGAAGAATCCAAGATTTGAAGTCAAACATATACTTTTCACAATGAAAAGTCCTTGATATATAGCTGATGCAAAACTATCCAAGCCAATTTGATTTATGGAACAGTTGCCCTAGTGCATTTAATATTATGTACTGTAATTCCTTTACTTATGGTTATCTGTTTGGGAGGCTTTATATAAATACATAATGCAATATAAACCTTATAAAACACAGTGTAAAATAAAAAGTCATTTAACTGAATAATCAAATGTATTCATTCTTTAATATACCCATGTATTTAATTTATGTGACATAGCACAACATAATCACTTGGAAATATGCTATTTATACTCAAAAGGTTGGGGTCAGTCATTTTTTTTTTTTTTTTTAATTAAACTTAAAGATTTTTTTTTTTAAAGTAGCCTAAATACATTTGTAATGTTAAAAAAGAGACATTTTAAACAAATTCTTTTCTTTTGAACTTTCAAAACAATCAAAGAATTATGAAAAAGTATCAGTTTCTACAAAAAAAGCAGCAATTATTCAATATTTATAATAAAAATCTCCATATTAGAATTTATGGGGGACACTGAAAACCATAGTAATGACTGCTGAAATTTCAGCTTTACATTTTAAAATATATTAAACTAGAAAACATTTCTTTTAAATAGAAATAATATTTCACAATATTACTGTTTTTACTATATTTCTGATCAAATAAATGCAGCCTTGGTGAGCATAAGAGACATATTTCATAACCCCAAACTTTTGAATGATGTCTACTGATTATATTTGACAAAAAAAAAAGTAAATAAATGAATAAACTAATCCAAACAAGACAGTATTTTAGTGTATTAATAGTATAATAACATGTATGCAAAAGTGTGATTGCAATCACTCATACACTTCAAGGAAGTACTATATAATACATTTAAGTTTATTTCTTTATTCATTTATTTACACTAAAGTGATTTGAGCACAGAACCCTCAACATCTCTCCATCTTTTAGTCTAACTAGTATTTCATTTCCTGACACAACCATTATATCATTAGATAAAATGGATATGATATTTACTGAGGGATACAAAGAAAAAAATAAAGAGGGAGAAAGAGACTTCATATTAAAGAACATACATAGGAAAAATAACTAATGTGACGAATGAAATATAACTACTCTTAATCTAAAAAAAAGAGAGAATATATTATTTTGTTTTTGATCAGCATTGATAAAGTTGACAATAAGAAAATAATACTCAGATAAGAAGAGACAAATAACACAAGTAAATGTGTGAGAGAGCATTGTGTATTTCTTACACACAATAATAAGAGGTGCTTTTGGAGGCAGCTTTGCCCAAAAACATGAAGACTTGTTAAAAAATTACATCTAGCTGAAAAAGATGCTTATAAAGATTCCTAACAAGACCCTAAAGAGAAATGATTTAAAAAGGGAGGTGGGATAAAAAGCTAGTGAGTGAAAACAAACCCCAGACTTCAAAAATAAAGATGTGGTGTAAAGAAACCGCATTAAAAGGCCGGTCTGAGTTTCCACAGAGTTTGCGGTGCAAGAGTTCTGTTAGATTCGATATATGCGCATCTGAGTAAAAGAAAAACCTTTTAACCACTGCTGCCTTTTACTTTTATTTACTCGATTGACTTCAGACCACCCCTTCTTCAGTATCTGTAGAGTTTGGGTGTTTTTCTCACTTCGTTCTGAGCGCAGATTTTCCAGGAAAAACAAAGTCATATTAATTTTTCTCATGTGTGTGTGGTGTAACAGATGCAGCTTCACCCTATGGAGGAATGCTTTTAGGTGTGTTAGACCTATTTTAAAAGTATGCGGGTGTGTGTGTGTGCGTGTGTGTCCAGGTCATTTGTGATTTCTCTGGGAGTGTAAGGTGGAGTCGTCAAACAGTGGGTTTTTCACCTCCATCTCTCCAGTCTAAAGAGGGGAACACAACAACAAATTCAGCAAAACACATAACGGTCATACTTGTTCAGCTAATATGTTTTGTTTTTTCTTTTAAATATTAGGACTGCATTTATAAATCAATTTCTGAAGGCATGGGACACCAAAAACTGTGGTAACGGCAACTGAAAATTCAGCTTTGCCATCACAGGAATTCATTTAAGTTTTAAAAATTTTAAACTAGAAAATTTTATATATATATATATATATATATATATATATATATATATATATATATATGTGTATGTATATATATGTGTGTGTATAAATATATATGTGTGTGTATGTATGTGTATATATATATATATATATATATTTTTTTTTAAAGCATTACGATTTTTACTGTATTTTTGATCAAACAAATACACCCTTGAATGGAAGTGTTTTTTTTTACAACAAATTTACAAAAATTCTCTCTCTCTCTCTCTATATATATATATATATATATATATATATGTGTGTATATATATATATATATATATATATATATATATATATATGTATATATATATATATATATATATATATATATATATATATATATATATGTGTGTGTGTATATATGTGTGTGTGTATATATATATGTATATATATATATACACATACACACACACACACACACACACATATATATTTTAAAGCATTACGATTTTTACTGTATTTTTGATCAAATAAATACACCCTTGAATGGAAGTGTTTTTTTTGTTTGTTTTTTACAACAAATTTAGTAAAAATGAATAAATAAATAATAAATAAAATAAAATAAATAAATTAATTAATTAATTAATTACAGTATTTAAAAAATGTATTTTTTCAAAATTTATTTTGTGCTAATATTATATATATATATAAAAAAAAAAAACAACACATGTTAATTAAAGATGCTAAATGCTAAAAAGCTGCTAAATGCAAAAATGTTTACACACCGGTGCCAGTCCAGGGCACTCGTACACAGTGAAATCTCCCACTTCATTCTCCTCATCTGATGTGGCCCCAGACTCTGAGACTTTAGGTTCTGCTTTATGTCTGTGTTCAAAATGAAAATCATTATTTTAACATCTTTAACAGATATAACATAGAACACATTTTATGAAACTTACATGCAAAGTTTAGTAAAATACATATTTTTTTTCACAGGGAAATGGCTGCTTCATCTTCACTATCATGTTATAACCTTCGCACAATAGCACAGTGATAACAGAAAGGAATTTGACATATCAATCTATGTACATTTCATAAGCAAAAGTTCATCCACGTAGAAAAGTAGTGCAGCCTCAAAAAGGATGATTTAAACAACTTTAAATCAAACAAATGTGTTTTTAATGCACAAAAACAAATAGATGCTTGATAGATGCTGTTAAGCATACATATTTTGAAACCATTACTCTTAGCATAATTCATATGAAAGTGGAAGCAAATAAGAAGGAAGGAAATGAATAAGGAAAATTATATGTATTGCTACATTCACGTTCTTGGTCAGCATTCTCTTAAAGCAACTTTCGATAAAAAATGCACAAGTAATGTTAAAGGAAATCACAGGGACAGAGAGCTGAGAGGAGACAACGCAGCTAAAGCGACTAAAGTAATGAAGTATGTATTGTGCTTACTTCTCCATTGAGAGCATCTGTTGTTTCTGATGCTGGTAGTGATACATCTGAGCACTGTGAGCCAGCGTGTTATCCCCAGACTAAAACATGGAAAGAGATGGTCGCAGACACATTACAAGAAGTGTCAAAGTGTTTATTGTATTATCCCAATGTATGAACTGGCATTAATGCAAATGCTCTTACTGAAGTATGATTATGATTAGAGCCCGCGGCATGAAACGCAGGGTAATCAACTTTCTGAGCCAGATGACTTTCTCTCTGCAACCTGTAAAAGACAAAAAAAGAAAGAAAAATCAAGCTAATATTTACAATAGAATTACAGCGTTTAAAAAATTGCATTGAAAATGACTTTTTTTATACTAATATGGTATTTATTTGTATTATTTAAAAGACTGAAAAAAGTATAAAAAGGGATATTATAAGGGAAAAATATAATAATACATTGTATATAAAAAAAAATATATATATATAAAAGGATGCACTTACAACAAAATTTTAATTTACATTTATTTAAAATTCTAATTTATAACAATATATATCTATACCTGTATTTAACATTATTTTATATCATAATTATATTAAATAATTCTATTTTTATTTTATAAGTTATATTAATTATTTCTTCCCCTAAAGTAGTTAAATATCACAGAACTAACTTTTATTTAGAAAAGCTTTTTTTTTCATTAGAAACGCACTACAGTGGCATGATAACGGTTTGGGCTGCCATCACAAACTGATAAATTATATGACTGAAAAATAATAAAGATTCAACTTACCGGACCCAGCAGACAGCAGCGATGATGAGCGCCATGGACCCCATAATAATGCATAGAGAGATCATCACTGCTCCCAATGATACAAACACACAATTATCAGAGAGAGAAAAAGAGACAGACGAGAAAAACTATGAGGAACACTCATTTTGATTCATCGAAATAAGGGATGTGCATGAAGTGTATAAATTGACACATTTTACACATGCCAGACATGTTTTGGTATAATTCAGAGAGCCTCACTGTGTACTGACGTCTGAAAACAAACCAATTATAAAAGTACAAAACATCATGTGATGGGCCTGCTTTTAAAATGCCATCTTTGTCAGGGATGCAGGCCATCCAAACCACAGTAAGTGGCATTAAAAATAGCACACAGAAAGATTTCTGTGGAAACTGGGTCAAAGTATGCTGACATTATATAAAAAAATAACAACAACTCACAACACATTGATCATAATTAGGCTTTAAATCAAATGAGAAAAACCTAGTGACACATACAGACTAGCAGGCTGTCTCTGGAGGAGTGGGGGGAGATGAGCGGCCCGTGGCGGTTGGACGAGTTTGTGACCGGCTGGGGAGATTTAGGGGTCTGGTGTGTTGGTGTGGATGGGCTGCTGGTCGTTGGCTCTACAGTTGTGGGTTTGTGCAGACTCTTCTGCTTCGATTCTGACTGGGATTGCAGAGGAGACTGTGAGCGAGAGTCTAGAGAGGAGGTGAAGAGACAGAAAGAGAGAAAAAAAGTAGAGTTCAAAAATATCACAAACATTTACCAATCACATAGTCAAATTATATGCGTTTCATCTTAAAGTCTAATGTCAAAAAGTTTCGTTTTTAATAACAAAGAATTATTCAAATTGTATAATTTAAATTACAATCTACAAACGAGTTGAAAATATGTTCAAATACTCCATTTAATGCCAAAAAATAAGCTTTTTTCACAATATTTGTAATTTTCTGTTGCTGTTTGGATGTGTTAAAACACCCGCAGATGTTGCAGAAAACATCTGGGTCACATCTGGCAACATCTTCAGTCACTGGCCATAATTCTAACCTTAAAATCAAGATTAGGCATAAAATAATGGCTTCAGAATCATGCATACATGTACAAATGGACTGAGAATTGAGCAAAGAGCTCTACTCTGGCTCAGAGGATGACAGGAATCATGTCTTTGTGGCACTTGTGATGTTTGCATAATACAAGACTTCTTCACCTTATTGTTTGTCGAAAGCAAAAATGCTATGAAATCATATTTTGTGACAGGGTGTGACGTACTACAGTTTTGGAATCAAAATCCCAAGAAACAAATATTAGCAAATGTGATGCAGGACAGTGTTATTTTTTTATCCTTATTTCAGCATTAAAATGTTATTTTTATCTAACGTCCCTAAAGTTACTAAATTACAGTATTTTTCCACCGTTAATTAAGCGGCAAAGTTTTTTTTTTGTTTAACATTAGATTAAAACAGAAACTTCACACATAGCAAAGGGCGAGCGAGGTGCAGAGTTCAGAAGGGTTTGCTATGAATCATGACCACTATAACCGCTACACTCTCTCACTAACCATAACCACACAGATTTTAAGAGCAGATAGTTCAAACCTGGCTGTTTGACTTCTGACATTTGCTGCTTGGCAATAACTGATGACAGATAGTCGATTTCTTCATCGACGTCGGGATGAGAGGCTGTGGAAATAAAGATAGAATGTCATATTGTAAAAATATCAAAAGACAAACATGCTTCTGCCATTGAACAGGCACAAAAATCACGGAACCATTTTTTTCTGTACTTTATACCAAATGCAGCTCAGTCTCAATTGTATTGAGAGTTTGTTATGAAACTTGGTAAATATCCACATACAGTATATAATCTGTGAGGGAAGTGTGATGAGTGGGCTGTGTGTCCTGAGAGTGAGAGTGTGCCAGAGTGTTGTTTGTTTGACACGCTCTAAAGGGAAAACAAAGGCAGCACATGGTTTAATGGTACGCTTGGCCAGACAGTAAGCTGCATTCCAAGACTATGAAAGATCGTCCCTCTTGACAACCAGCCTGAGTGTGTGTGTGTGTGTGTGTGGCCAGTGAGCCGGGGTGTGTGATCACTCATTACCTCTCACACGCCAGAACGCAACACAAACTCCTACAACATTCAGAATGGATGAGTTTTGAATCAGTGAATCAACCGATCTGAAAGAACTGATTCACTGAATCAAAACTCTGTTGCCATTTATCTTAAAAAAATCGATTTAAGTAAAGGACGATATTAAATAGAATGGCTCTCTTTGTGCTTCTATACTCAGCAGTGTTATATAATTTAAAAATATATGTGACCCTGGACCACAAAACCAGTCTTGAGTCGCTGGGGTATATTTGTAGCAATAGCCAAAAATACACTGTATGGGTCAAAATTATATTCTTTTATGGCAAAAATCATTAGTATATTAAGTAAAGATCATATTCCATTAAGATATTTTGTAAATGTACTACTGTAAATATATCAAAACAAGTTGTTATAAGTTATTATATACATTATAGATGTCATCCAGCCCTAGGTTGGTTAATTTTTAAAAATGAAATAAGATAGAATACACTGTAAATAAATATTTAACCAGTCATAGTTGGCTAATTCTAGATAGTATTCTAGTCTACAATGTATTACATCTACAAGCTCTATTTATGATATATTCAAAATAATGTTGAATATATCATAAATAATCAGTATATCACCCCGCCCTGGTTTTGTTTGTTCTTCCTTGAAAAAAACATTCTGGTCTGGTTTGACACATCGATAAAAATCACCTACATAAATTTAACAGCCATGACTTTGCATGGTGAGGTGTTGCATATTGTACACAGCTTATGTCTGCAAAGAGCTGCTGATTAAAAGTGACATTTCCATACAGCAACTTTATCTTATCAACCTTGCACATAGACTATAAATATCAAAACTTTCCTAAGCACTGTACCATAAAGTGCTAACATTATAGCTACTGTTTACGGTCATGAAGGTTGGTGTTTAGTCTACAGATGACTGGCCATCTGCCTCCTGGAACAAGACTGATGTGATAGATATATCGCTGGCTGAGCACCACAGCAGGTGTCAAAGGAGGCGGGTCAAACCATCTGTACTTGTTTTGAGGGGACAAGTGAACCTGCAAATCTGTGGTTTACACATAAAGAGGGTGTTCGCAAACAGTCCAGCCTGACTAAAGCTGATGAACAATTTAATAAAGTTTTGACTCGGTAGGTGCTTGTTCCACAACTCCACTTGCAAATTAATCTGTAAACACTATAACTGCAATTATTCAAATTCATATTATTATTATGAAATCAAATGAGTATTTTTTTTAAATATAATTCACATTTGTGAAAAGTGTATAAAGAAAAATTTATATTAAATCTAACATTATATTACTCAATTTGCATACTACTTTTATTGCTAACTACAAGTTTGCACTTCACTGGTGATGGGAAAAATCCATGCTGTAAATCCAAGTTGTAAATAAAAGATTATTGGAGTATGTTTTAAAGGAAGATACTATTTCAGTCTTTCTCCCTCAAAATTTCACATTTAGTTCAATGTGTTACTTGCTGTTTTTGTGCAACTGAAATTTACTGAGTTAAAATGGTTTCTACATCTACATTTTTTTCAGAATGGCAATGTTAAGACATATTTGATACTACAGACCATTTACTGTTTGAATTTGCATGTAAAATGAGCATATTAACAACAACAACAAAAAAAGAATGCATACTTCAGAAATCCTCCTGAAAAAGTATATCATCCTGGCTGCTTTTGTCATAATATAATTTGGGACACTATTTCTCCTCTGACTTTTCTTAGTATATGATGCAGCTTTCTATAATTAGCCAGATATAACAGCTCTTTGAAGTTTTGGACACGATTATGCTGCCATCTAGTGGTGGCTTCACTAAATGCACTGGTCAGTGATTACTGGGTGTTTTTAACAGCAAATCAAAAACCAATGTAGTGATGACACATCAAATTCAATTCAAATAAAAAAAACAGTAGTACAATTATTATAAGTGATTCACTGACATGCAAATAGTACTACCAGACAGTCTCAGTCAATATGATAATTAACATGGCCATGTATCAGGTAGGTGTTTATTTGTGTCTAGTGTCTCTCTCTCTCTCTCTCTCTCTCTCTCTGTCCGATCAGTGCTGCAAAAATGAGACTTCTGACCTACATAGACAGATGATGATTAGTCGCAGATGCTTCGGTTTAGCTGATGGCTGTTAAATATCTTGTCCGTGTGGCCCAAATTCAAGAGCAGGAGGAAAAAAAAAAAAAACTCATAACCATATTAAAGCAAAGAGTCTTGTGACGCAGGACTGTTTGCTCAGTAAACTCTTTAACAGCAGGGTCCACCTTCGTCTAACATTTACTATCGCTTTAATTGCGCTCCTTGAATCTTTAAGACTGCTCTGTAAAGCATTTCTAAAGGCCAGAGGTAAAGGTGTTAAGAAAGAGACAAAACTGCTTTCAAAATCGAGGTAAACTAGCCTACTTGAGAATACAGAGCAGCTAACATTTTGTTCATCGATAATGATGTAAAATGCACTGCTAAACACGTTTTTGAAGATATTTTTGGAAACACGCAGGCTTTAGTTGCACAAATGAAACGCTTGAAATGAAACCAGCCCCTTATCACACTCTTCATCAGCGAGGCAGGCCTGTGTTTGGAGAGCTGAATCACTCGTTACAGGAAAGGTATTGCAGAGTATGAGAAAGAGAGGGCGAAGACCTATTAGCATGGACGGGAGACAGTGTTTGGCCATTTTTTGAGCATAGACAAAACCAATAGATTAGTGCTGCATTACTGCAACAGCCACTTTATTGTTCAGATACATTTGTGTTTACTGGAAATTTATCTAGCTGGCTAACAGATAAGAGATAAGGTTTTGTCAAAAATCTGAGATATGGAAACATTTAAAATCACATGTATAATAATTTTACATATTTTCTATTGCTCTCCTTTTGACCACCCTTGTCAAAATAACAAAGAAACTGTGTAATCTTATTTTCCAAAACAATTTATGAATTTATAGCTGTCATGGAACTACATTATAGTTGTCAGAGCCATTAATAAGTTTTTTTTTTTTTTTTTTAATTTTTCTGGATCTTAACATTTTGTATTAATATATGAAGAATTCACTTGCAAAAACAGGTAACTCAGTTTTTATTAATTTTCATAAATCATGTTTATATTGTGTTAGTTAGCTGTATTTGTTTTTTAGTTATTATTATTTAATCAAAACAACCCAACTGCATTTGGACTGATATAAGTTGGAATGCAGGATAAAAAAAAATTGATTTTTAAACATTTTTAAAAACGGAGTTATCAGTTTTTGCAAATTAACTCTTCATATATTAATACAAAATCATGTTTTTTTTTATTAATTTTTTTTTTTAATCCTGCACTCCAATTAATATCAAACTGCAGTTGGGTTGTTTTTAAATACTAATAACTAAAAAAAAAAAATACAGCCAACGAACACAACAGTAATAATAAAAAACATGATTTATGAATTTATGGAAATATTGTATATATATATATATATATATATATATATATATATATATATATATATATATATATATATATATATATATATATATATAAAATTATAAAATTATAAAAACAGAGCTATGTTTTTGCAAATAAACTCTTCATATGTATATTTTGAATATTTCTCACATACAGTATTTATGTGCATCACATACTAATCAATTTCATGCACAATATGTATGCGTAAGAAACGTTTGGGAATGTTTGGGTAGACAGTCTTTTGACCAATGAAATTGTTAAAATATTTAATTTCAGTGTTGGGGAGTAACTAGTTACATTAACGGAATTATGTAATTTAATTACAAAATAAATGTTTCTGTAATCTGTTACAGTTACTGAGATGTGTATTTAATGTGTAGTTAAATTACAATTACTTATGAAAATGTTACAAAAGATTACAAAAGAGGGTTACATCTGAATATTTTCACGCACGTACAGATATCACTGTTTTCTTTCAACTGCTTTAAAATATGAGAAACCAATGTTTCAGGAGTTCAGGACACAGAATAGTACAATGAGTGTTTTATTTCCTCTTTGGGTTTAAGTATATGCTTTATTGTGTAAGATTAGCAGTTTTTTTCCTCAAGGCATTGTTAGATGCCAGTGTTTCCTGTCATAGCTCTACAAAGGTTTTTTAGCTATGATTGTAAATCTGTATTTAACCTCAGAATGATCTCAAAGCAAAAAGAGGCGCTAAAGTCTGATTATGTGGTGGCTGTGCTTTAAAATTAAATGATTATAATCTTAACTCAAGTGAAGAAAGATTTTGAAAGTCTGATAGTAATCAGTTTTTAGTCCTTATGTAAGGTTAACCCTGCCTGCTTTAAATGTTTCAAAATGATTAACAGTTGAAAACATTCATTAGAAATTTAGAAAAGTAATCAAATGTAAAAATGACACTTATTTATTATAAAAAGCCATAACTCTACCTAAGGCTGCTGCATTGCAATAGATTTAAAAAAAGAGTGTCATTTCTTTCTGCTAGAGCATGCAGCGCTCGCATGGAATTACATTAAAGCCAAGGCTGCACACAGACGCACGCATGCACGCTTACAATCCATCTGATTAAATTCAGTCATGTGCCTCTGCCACACGAGGAGAGACAGAGAGAGAGAGAGATTAAGCATTATGCTCACCACAAAACCAACAGAAACAGTGAGAGAGGAGAGAAACGACAGCACAAGCACAGGCCAGATGATGGGAGGATCTCCTCTTTCACGACGGCATTAGTCACAGGCCGAGGCTTCGGTTAATGAATGCACAGAAAATGGTTCTGTGCCGCCTGACTCACAGTTTGCTGATGCACCAAAGCAAAGGCCAGATTAGACAATAGGTGCTAAATAAATCGTGACACAGTAGCCAGAAGGAGGGTAGGGTGGATGTGTGAAAGCCTTCGTACCTTGGTGGTGGTGCTGGGGAGAGTGTGTCCTGTGAGCAACACAATGTCCCTCTTCATTTTCCTCCAATGGGGAGAGGCAGGGGCCACAGTGGGAGGAGCCAGGCTGGCAAAAGTGCCGCCCCTTTCTGGCACAGTCTATGTGATTGGGGCAGTTGTTTGCTGAGAAAATAGTAGAAACATGTTGAAAGAACAAACAAAAAAAACCCCTCAAATTATATTACCCTGCATAGCCCTGAAGTACTACGTCACATGTCATGTGTTTGAATATTAACATGCCCTAAAATCATTATGTAGTAGTGCAGCAGGTGTTGTTCATTAAAAGTCATAATTTCCTCTGAAGCCACACCAGCATTGAGTCACCTGTAATGTTTTTTATTGGTGTCGTTTCTGCAAATAGAGAATATCAAGTAAAAATTTCACAATATTAAAAAAGAAACGTTAGTGTATATCCATATATTTATTTTCAACTTGTCATGTTCATGCAAAGCCTGTAAACCTGGAAACTTTCGCATCAACGCATACAAGGACAGAACAGAAGGAGATGACGTAAAAGCATCCCGCAGATGCTGTCGATAGAGCTTTACTTGAACCTGAAATTCCTTAAAGCCTCAAAAACATTCAATGGTAACGGTAACTAAAGTACCCAGTGACATCAATGCTCTTGAATTCAGTCTGCTTCATATCCTTGACTGACTCTCAATCGCTCTAGAGACTCGAAAATCAGTCATCGGTACTAACATCCTTGAATGATTCAAACTGGTTCACAGATGCAATCATAATCTCAGCTCCTTCTCTTCAAGGACACTTTATCATATGAGCTCCAATTCTTTATAAATCCCTCAATTTTCTGTGTAATTCACCCTGTGGGGGTGCAGAAGGAAACTGGGTCAGCAGCAGGTGTGTGTGTGTGTGTGTGTGCTCTGACGGTGCGTGGGGATTAGCATTGCTGATATACTATTATAGTTATTAGATTTTATTTTTTTGTTTTTATTTTAATATTACTTTAAATTTTAGAAATTCTGTTGTGTTTTTGATATTATTAATTTTTTTAAAAATGTTTTTTTTAGTACTTCAACTAAAAAAAATAAATGTCATGCCAACTAGCTGAAAAAAAAAGTTTTAGTTTTTAAATATAATTTGTTTATCTTATTTATTTTTTATTATAATTTTAGCTTTAGTATTTTGAGAGCCTTATCAATGGATAGATGATATATCTTCTGTTTTCTTTTTTTCCTTTTTTTGTGAATTTTGAGAAAATATTATAAAATAAATTTATGTAATCCAATGCACATCTCTTTTGCTGTCATTAAAATGTACTGTATTTCTCCATTACACTGGAATCAGCCACTTTGCTTTTTAAATATTAGTAATGGTATTGGGTCAACAAAAACACTTATTACTTCTACAGGAATTTGAAAATAAAAATATTAAATAAAATAAAACCATATACTTATGCATTACTTAACAACCTGGGAGCTCATGCCATGGTAGGAATTCCTTAAAATGTTATATGATAAAGCTAAAAGCAGTTTATGCCTGAAGAAAATTAAAAGTATTTTTACTTCCAGAACCCTAGTGAGACACCCCAAGCAAAATATCTAATAATTTTCAGCTGCAGAGAATAAGTGCTTCAGTGTTGTGTGATGACTGGATCTCTATCCGTCACTCTGACATCGTCTGACAGCCGAATATCAACGAATGACACATTTTCCATCCGGAAGAGTTTCAATGAGCGTAAAGCAATCATTCACCATTTGTCCCAGACAGCTTGTTCTTAAAGGAGAATGGAGCTCATCTGGACCATGAAACTGGACTAATGGTCTAAGACAAACTTGTGTAATTATCAAATGATACTTTTCATTTTTACAGTGACATTTTTATATTCTCAAGCCTCCTTGAGGATGATGTGTTTCCAGGCAACAATATTTATTTAAAAGAGCTGTTATGAAAGTGTAGAAACGCCCTGCCAAAGCAACTGCTTCCATACACCACAGCAGTAATGTACATAGACACAGATGTTCTTTTCTAATAGACATTTTGAAAAACAGATTAACAGACTAGAAATGATTTCATATCAAGCCCCTGATTCTGCAGTATATATATCAAGTGGCGACCCA
This sequence comes from Acrossocheilus fasciatus, assembly GCA_036784905.1. Taxonomy (NCBI): domain Eukaryota; kingdom Metazoa; phylum Chordata; class Actinopteri; order Cypriniformes; family Cyprinidae; genus Acrossocheilus; species Acrossocheilus fasciatus. Next base: position 9,095,270 of record CM071958.1, read on the forward strand.
ACACACACCAAAATTGTTGACAAATGCACTACCTTTCAAAAAATAAGATCTGTAAGAATTTTTTATATTTTTGAAATGCTCACAAAGCCTGCATTTATTTAAAAAAAATACAGTAATATGGTAAAATATTATTAAAAAATAAAATAACTTTTTTTTTTCCAATATACATTCAATTGTAATTTATTCCTTTGATGGCAAAGCTGAATTTTCAGTGTCATGTGATCCATCAGAAATCATTCTAATATGCTGATTTGCTGCTCAAGAATTTCTTATTATCATTTCTTATTATTATCAATGTTCAAAACAGTTTGCTGCTAAATATTTATGTAAACTGTGATATATAAAAAAAAAAAAAGGAATTTTTTGATTTGCAATAGAAATCTTCAAAACATTCATCTGCACCACCACTTTTGATCAATTTAATGCATCCTTGCTGAATACAAAAAATAATAACAATACATTTCTTTCAATTATTTTTTTAAACTGACCCCAAACTTTTGACTGGTAGTGTCCTTAAAATAATCGCTGAAATATATAATATTAACATAAACTGCAAAAGCTCAAAAAAGCCAGAATCTGTCATACAACCTGTTGGCAAGTTTCTACCAAGTAACAGATGAATTTATGAAAAAATATAACAGTTTAAACCAACTTACATCATATGATGTCAACAACAACAACAACAACAAAAAAATAATAGGGAAAATGTTTATTTTTCCTGCTATTCATGACATTCTGCATATAAAAATGAATATCTTTATCTTCAGATGTGTGCCAGTGGTAAAGCTAAGTGATAGAAGCCTTTGGATCGATCCAGGCAAACATTTTGCCATTAGCTTTGACTATCACAATTGTACCCTTTATCAGATGTAGCTGCTCAATATATGCATTGATTTCTGCTCATCACTTGTCATATACCTCATCATCTCTCATTAGTCTTCATAAAACACCACCAGATTGCTTTTAAATCTGGACGAGGAGTCATGAGAACTGAGATTAACTGACTAATGAGGTGCAACTGTATGTGTGCATGTGAGAGATGCACATTCCTCTAAACACCCTGCTGGGCCGCCCACCTCCAGCCGGTCATGGACATTAATTTACACAATCAACCACAAGCTCAAGCTGCGCTTGGAAATAAGGAGGAAATTTGGAAGCAACAGGTTTTTTAAGCTACAATGCAGTAAATGTACTTCTATTTAAGTAACTACTTGACTACTGCATCATTTAGCTGAATATTTTATCTAAAATTATCTTGCAGCACATTTACTTTTGAGTAAAATGATCTTAAAGGAATGTACGTTCTTCATATCGTTCCAAACCCCTATAACATTTTTTTTTCCTGTGGAAAACAAAAGATGTTTTGAAGAACTGTTTTTGCCACACTATGAAAGTTAGTGTTTTTTTTTTTTTAAATGACGCTGGACCTCCCCGACTTACTGCATGGATAAAAAACACACTGAGAGATCTCTTTTAAAATATCTGCTTTTGTTTAAAACCCCATTGTTTTAGATAACAGGGCTCGCAGACTATTTATCAGAAACCATAATGTTTCTGGTTGGAGAAGATGCTTTGATCACCAGTCCTTCTCTGCTCATCAAAACATCAATGACATAACCCTGATCAAAGTCAAACCTGTCAGACCACTTATAATTATATTTGGACTCTTTGAAGGACTAGCTAATAGAAAAGAGATGGCCACTGATGTGTACAATCAAGTATGACATGTAGACCTTGAAAAGAAAGGAGCACTAACCAGTGGATCTTATTGGACACAAGGCCATTTCTAAAGCAAACTTTAAAATATAAAATAATAAAATATATTAAACATACTGTATATAATATAAAAGACATTGTGCTCTGGTCCACTACCACAAGAACTGTCATTATGGCGGAGCTGACAGTGCCATGGGAAGATGGCTTGGAGTCAGCTTTTGAGAGGAAAAAGGAGAAGTACGCAGATCTTGCAGCTGCGTGCATAGAAGCAGGGTGGAGGGCTTTCATCTATCCAATAGAAGTCGGCTGCCGGGGCTTCACTGGAACATCTACTCAGCGGCTCCTCAAGTCCCTCACAGTGTCAGAGGCCCCAAGTTGGCAAAGGCACTGAAAGAGTTGGCAGAGGAGGCAGAGCAAGGGAGCTTCTGGCTCTGGCTTCGGAGAAAGGACAAGGTGTGGGGAAGAGAAGGATCCTAACTGTTACATTCCTTGTTTGTATTTGCCTGCTCCCTGTATGTTTCGTTCTTTTTCTGTTTTGCCGCTTTGTTTTCTCCTTGATTTTTAGGTTCATCTATTGGCTGACATCAGTCCATCGGGCGACCAATTAAGCTGGACCTGTTCGCTATAAAAGGGGCTGGGCCTCTTAGGCTGTTGTCAGTCGTCCTGCGTTCGAGTCAGCGGGCGGCTGTCCATTTGTTGTTCCCGCGTTAAGTTCTGTTGAAGTTATTTGATTTGTTATTCTTTTTGTCATTCATTAATTTGAGACTTTCTGAGTTTACCTGATTAAGTGAGTGACAGCCACCTGTGTATTTATATTAGTAGTTAGAGTAGTTTAGGTTGGGCGTCGGATACGCCGAAGTTTGCGGTTTATTTCCTACATCTTTTGTTTGGTAGTTAGATTAGTTGGGTTGAGGGTTAGTAATTCGGGTTGTTTTGCTTTTGATAATTTCTTTGTTTTGGTGTCATTCATTTTTCTCCTTTTCCTTTATTTAAAGAACTTATATTTTTCTCAAGGATTGTAATTAGTACATTTCCTAATAAATTGAACTTGTGATTTACAATGGTTACTTGTCTCCCGAACATTTTTTTTCTCTCTAGTTTGTTTCAGCATCAGTTGTGTCTCACACCTAAATGTTACGAAACATCCCCAAAAACATCTAGCTCGTAACACTAACGCTGGCTGCAGGGAGCGGTAGGGAGACGACCCTGCCGCTGCTCCACCACCCGGAGATGTTCTGGGATTAAAAGAGTGAAATGTCGACGATGGGCGGCTTCCGGCTGACAACCCTGCAGCCAGCTCAAACGACACCGGCGGAGGTGTGTCAGACAGAGATGCCTTGCAGGTATGCTTATCTGTGCTTTCATCTAGTTATTCTGGATCACCAGTGACTACTGTAAATAGTGCAGTTGACCACCAGGAAAGTCTGGCGGGCTGCCAGGGAAGACTGGCTGGCAGCAGGAAAGACTGCACCAGGGGTGGCGGGGCTAGTTACCCTACTCACATGTCAATGAAGCATTAAGCTACAGTGACTCCCTAAACAAACTACAAGCGGAATAAAGATGAAACAGCCCAGTGGTCCACCGAGAGGCAGGATGGAAGATGGGCCAAATAGAACGGATAACATGGTATCGCCACGTCAACAACGTATGAGCAGAGGATCCTACGAGATTGCCACTGTGGATGGTCCAAAATTACAACATATCAGGGCCTACAAATCCACCAGGGTAAGGCAAAATGTTGCGGTAGAAGCCAAGTGCAAGCTTGCACTGCAGTAGCAGATCAGGAGGAACCACAGCCAGGTTGAGCACCACAGTGCTATGGATCCCACTATTGCACTTGGAGAGGAGGAGCAAGATCAGCCTGCCCAACAGGATTCACAATTACCACAGCATATCCTCCAATGTGATCAACGAATTAAAACACCAAGCAGAGAACCTACAGGAGAAGCCCTTAGGAAGCCAGTCCGGAAAGCCAAAGTTAAGTGGCCAAAAGCCAGCGACAAGCAGGAGTGGAGAAGTTTTGACCAAAAACTATATACAGTCCTCCAGAACTCGATAAGAGGTAGAGTAACTGCCAAACTGAACATCTTTGGAGACATCATCTATGAAGAAGGCAAAGGGAGATTTGGAGAGCTGATATAGAGAAAGATCCTCCCTAAACAGAGCGGAAGACGAGAAAAGGAGATCATGCAACTGGTAAAGGAGCGTCGCCTTGTCCGGAAGACATGGAGGAAGGCCGTGGACCACGAGAAGGAAGGCTTAAAAAACTTGTGGGGTCAGATCAGAGCCAAACTCACAAACAGGCAGGCGGAGAGAATTAGGAAACGCAAAAGTCAAAAACAGAAAGCAAGATCAAGTTTCTTCCAGGACCCTTTCATGTATGCCCGAAACCTGCTGGAGGAGAAGAAGAACAGGACACTGCATATCACAGGACAGGAATTGGAGGAATACATCAAGACTCAGACTAGTGACAGCTTGAGAGAAAGCCCCCTGGGCTCGCCGGGGCATGTGCTATTTGGAAGAAACACACTGAGGCTCCCACTGAGATCCATCAGCTTGGGCTACAAGCAGGAGAAGGTGAGACTGGTCTTTGAGTTACAAGACTCACGAGATCCAGTAGTCCAAAACGCCAAGGCCCAAGTGCAGACTGGAAGTAAGTGGAAAGCAACACATGCAGTACACCAGGCCATAACCCGCCTGAAACACCAAGAGGTCGTCGGAATGGTGCAACATGGCAGGGCAGGCTTTGGCTTGGGAACCTCACCAAAAATCTGAAGTCACAAGGGATGAAGAGGAGAGCTATAAGATCAAAGCTGTGAGCCAAGGCCAACAAGGGAGATGGACAACGTGGGAGGCTGTGAGTGATAGGGTCCTGACTTGGGCCGATTTGTGGTGGATGCCTCAAGCAAGGCTGAGCTTCCTAATTAGGGCTACGTATGACACTCTCCCAAGCCCATAACATTTGAAACGTAAAGGATTAAAGGAGTGAAACATCGACGATGGGTGGCTCCCGGCTGACGACCCTGCAGCCAGCTCAAACGGCACCGGCGGAGGTGTGTCAGGCAGAGATGCCTTGCAGGTATTCTTACCTGTGCTTTGATCTGCACTCATAACATGATGCTAAATGACCTTTAGTTCCACTTAGTTCCAGAATAATAATAATAATAATAATAATAACAAAAACAATAATGTGATTAGGTTTTCTATCTGGAAAGTATTTAATTAAAAATAATAAAATAAATCAGCATTACAACATGGTTAAGTAATCTATATATAAAAAAAAAAAATTATATTAGTAAATTATTTAATTAAAATACTTAAAATAATACAATAAAAAAAATCAGCATTCCTACAATGTAATGTAATGTAATCTATAAAATATTTTTGGTTGAATTTTTTCTAATATTTAGTATGAACTATATTGCAAAACTTTGTTACCATGGTATAAAACTGATTTAAAATATTAATTAATTATTACAGCATTTTGGTCTTATCACACCAGCTCACATTTAAAAAGACAAAAAAAATGGGTGGATTCCTTTCTGGCTGTGCTACTGTGTTACAATCAGCTAATTTATAAATAAGAAATTTAATTGGTTGTAAACACACTGTTGTGACCTTTTGTTTCCTAACACATCTGCACATCTGTAATTTTCCTAAAATAACACCAAAACCCCCAAACTTTTCAGTTGGCTGTTAAGTAAGATTTTGCAAAACATCTCTGGTCATTTGCTCGGCCAAGGAAAAGCACACATGATTACATAAGAAAGATCAGCATATAATAAAGCTAGATTAAAAATGAATATTTCTAACCATCTGCTGCTGGCTCAGAAATCATTAACTGAGCTCCGAGCGGGAAGGAAGCCAACATCAGCACAGACCTGCAGCAAGGGAACAGGGACACGCTTACGTGGCAATATTGACAGCTTCCATTTACTTTGTGAGGTAGGATGTGAATCATAAGTGGCCACAAATGTTTAAAAAATCTGTTAAGAAGCAATAAAGTAAATCTCTTCTTTTTTTTTTTTTCAGCTGGATAATAATTTTGGAGTTGTGATAGGAGATACCATGAACAGGAAAGTGTGGATGGATAAAGGGAAACTCCCATTGTGTGGACTTCCTGTTGCTCCACTTAAAGTCTAGCTAAGTGCCAGTGGTTTTGCCTGTTTAATTTGGCTCTTTCACGGCTACAGACGAACTCATGTTATTAACCTAGACTTTATATCTGAAGATGTAATGCATGCAAATGCAAAGGTTGCTGCCACAACACCACTATGCATTTGCTACAGTGTTCACAGCATTTTTAGAACATTGCTATGTAGTTATTAAGTTGTTTTCTGGTCCAAATCAAACAAACTCATTGCCAGGTTTCGATTATATTCAAGGATCGAGATACAGCTTGGAGCTCTGGGATTCTTCACCTGTCTTCATCACTTAAAACAGCAATAGCACACAATGTGATGTGTCATAAATATCCATAACATTGTGCTTAAACAAACATGCTTTCTCAAGCCAATGTTCTTGATCTGAAAATAGAGCTTTAAAGTTGATTCTGTGTGACACTCCTAGCTTTACAGGGAATGGGCTCACCTGCTTCCATCCATTTGGCTCTTTCTCACTCTCGATACTTATTAACTTCATGAGAATGGGCTACAATCCCTGCTGCTATGGAAACTATGCTGTCTGGCTATCACCCGCTACATAGCAAGGTGCTAATGTGATTACATCTGGATCGCACAGAATGGTAACCATTACTGGGTTACATTTCACACAAACATGCTTCAACTCTCAAATGCCATCTGTAAAATATGATTCCTAAATGTAATATCTCAAAACTTACTTTTTTTATCTGAAACTTTTACATTCACCAAGGCTGCATTTAATTAATCAAATTACAGTAAATATTATGAAATATTATTATAATTTACAATAACTATTTTCTATTTTAATATATTTTAAAATGCAATTTATTCCTGTGATGGCAAAGCTGAATTTTCAATAATCATTCTAATATGCTGATTTGGTCTTATTATTGTCAACAGTTTAATAGTTTAATATTATCAAACTGTTTAATGAAAATAGTTTTAAAAAACAAACTATGCAAATTGTGATGCATTTTTTCAGGATTCTTTGATTAATTGAAAGTTCAAAAGAACAGAATCATCTATTTTAAACAATCTTTTTTAACATTATAAACGCCTTTACTGTCACGTTCGAACAATTTAATGCATCCTTGCTCAATAAAATCACCAATTTCTTTAAGGAAACCTTGATGACCCAAAATTTTTGTACAGTAGTGTATATTTACACACACACACACACACACACACACACACACACACACACACACACACACACACACACACACACACACACACACACACACACACACACACACACACAACATATACACTATATGTCCTAATTAATCAAACATCAAAGCACATTTGACTGAATCATATGCAGTTTAATTAAATTCTTTAAATTAATAATTTGAATGAATGTGTGAGAGAGTGAAAAAGTGTAGTAAAGTAGGCAGGCTTCCACTCTTCATTTGCACAGAGTAACTGATAACGGCTGGATGTAGGATCATTTTAATACTTCAATTCTACAGCAATAAAATATTTGATTGTGGGACTTCTAGGTACAGCAAAAAGGACATGTGATTATAGATGATACTAACTAGGGATCACCTATAGTGAAAGCATCGTTCTACAACCATACAAATGCAAACAGGCCACTGAAAACCAGCCCGTTGAGATTTGAAAATGAATAAAGCTTTTCACATCCTTACAAAATTATGAAATACACATTTAAACAGTTATAAACAAAACAGAAGTCAACAAATGTGGCTGGAAAATTCTCCCGTATTAAACACAATAGCGCTTTTGTTACATCAGACTGTGCTTCAAGCTTCTGAGGGTCTCTTCTAATTTGCCTGGCTTGGATCCTAATTATCATTAACACAAACCCAATAATGACACACACCCTCATTAGTGAGAGAAGTGCAGTGGACCACAGGAAATGAGAACCCAAATTTACGCCCACATCTTTCAATAGGCACATTAAGACATTAAAGAGCGCTGAAAAGTACAGAAAGAACCTGTGTAAGTCCCAGCTGATCAAAATGTACTTTCTGCAACGAAATTGGCAACCTGTGTACTCAGTGTGGGAAGGCTTAAGGGTGGATGTTTGCTGTGTGTTACTGAGCACTTAAGGGTGTGTTTGGATTTTATAGTGCATATTTAAACATGCAAACCATGCTTGTTTGTGCCTTTACTTTATAAGTACACATTCTGAGTCTCACCACCACAACGGCAGATAACACAGCCGCAGCTGCTTGGTTCTCACATGGCGGGGGTTTGTATAGAGTACGTGGCCTCATTCAGGGATCTGCTGCAGAGATAAGCCGTCGCTCTGAATGTGCGCTCTGAAAATCATCATTGTGGCAACAACAAGCTGTTTCCAGATCTCTGTAGAGTCTTAGATCCTCACGTTCCCCTGAGACAGCAAGCGCAGGGTCCAATTCTACGGTTACCACAGCAACACAGCTAACCTTTTCTCAATCCACTCCGTCACCTCCGAAGAGAGCAATGCAGCACGCAGACACCTCACATTACTCAAACACTTCTTATGTAAGTGCATTACGAAGTGAGTTGTGGTCAGAACTGCAGCGTAATGGAAAGAGAATGTTCCCCATATGTGAAATAGCAGGGTTAATTTCTTACATCTCTTTTACCCTGTGCTTTATGAGGAACAGGGTTAAGGTGGCATTTTAAGGATTGGATTTCAAGTTTTTTCAGATTGGTATGCTATTGTGCACAGACTAAATAGCCTGTTTTCCAGCCTACCACTTGATTATACCAAAGCAGCTTCAAAAGGCTGCAATTAACAGAACTTACAAATCAAAATAAAAGAAGGCTCAGGACATAGCCCTGTTGTACCTCAAACCTTACACATAAACGCAAAACATTTCCTTGTTCGGAGTGAGTTGTATGACTACAGGACAAGTTTGAATAAACATAACAAAATACACTCCTTGTGTATAGATTAACCAGGAACATTTTCTTCAAGGAAAATATCTTTGCAGCACAATGATTGGTTGAATACCCATCCATTGTGATCAGCTGTTACTGTATATAAAAAAACTGAACTATTAAAAATAAATCAGCAATTGAAGTAAACCTGAAATGAAATAAAATATAAATATTAAATTAAAAATAAATAAATAAATCAATTAGAAAACCAAATTAGAAAAATGAAAACTAGAAATGTTGACTCGACAAACAGCCTAACTGAAATCAATTATAAGCTGAAGTGCCAAAATTACTGCAACTAAAATTAAAATGTAAACTGAAAGCATAAAAATAAAAGTTAATTCAAAACATTAATAAATATTATAATAGCATATAAATACTACTAAAATAACACTGAATGTGATACTGTCCAAAAATCAACCTGATTTCGTCAAACTGGTGAGAAAAAGGCTAAATTAAAGATGAACATCAGTGACTGCAACTTTCATGACAGTGAAAACATTTACGGAAAAGAATGTGACTTAATAATAAAAACAATAATATTAATTAAAATAATAATATTATTATTAAAATACTACTACAACTACTACTACTACTACTAATAAATAATATTAAAAAACAAAACAAAATAAAACATAACAGCTGATATGAATGCATAAAAAGATTATTATGATAATTAGCATCACTCTGTTACAGTAGATACCATAGCGTAGGATAGCATTTATGAAATTATTATGATAATTTTCATAAATGCTCCTCAAACAAGCAGCAGACCAATTGGGGTTGCTTTTTATAAACAGTCTACAGGTTGTTTTGTTCACCTGTGCGAAACAAGCTTGATTATCCACACATGGTCTGGTCACCATCTGTGAAATGACTGCATGGCTAGCGGCTCTATCCACAGCTCTGTCTTTCTGTGTGAAATATGACATGCTATTCTGTGGCGATCAGATCAACAGTCTGAGGGGGGAGTTCAGTGTGGCAGCTTTTTTGAAGTCACACGCTAGAGAACAACAAACAATCTACTTTACAATGGAAAACATGCATAAACATGTTTAGGCACTGGGACACGAGATAGAGAGAAAGAGAAAGACTGATCAGCCTCTGGACATGTAACAGAACACTGAAAACCCCTAGAGCAATATTGAAGGTAAGAAAGGATAATATTAGCATATATATATATATATATATATATATATATATATATATAATATATTAATCTTTCTTGTTTGATGACCCATACAGTTTTATCCAGCAACTGGATACACTAGGGGTGCTCATTGTGCAGATGTGTGTCAGTGAGAAAGCGACAGTGATAGTGTCCTGCCAGTGTCCAGCTGTTGTCAATCCCACAGGGGTCTGAAAAAGAAGCTTGGACAGATAATCTCTGCTCATGTTCTCCATAATTACTGCACTCACATCCCACAATTCAGTTCACACTGCCCACTATGAAACTCTTAGACTATTACAATGAACATTTGAGCCATCAATCAGACACTGACTCGATGAGCATAGAAAATAAATAAAATATATGGATTTCCTTCAGTCTTATCTCCAATAAAGTGCAAATGGGTCACCAGATGCTGAATAAGAACGGTATGGACCATATAATTTTTAATTCTAATTTCTAAAAACTTAAAATCTAACAACTGTGGTACGGTTATTGCATGATCTAAAACTAGTTTTAGTGGAAAAAAAGAAAATATGTTAAAAAAAAATACAGTAATAACTTCCACTAAAGCTAAAATTAAGGAGCTGAAGTTTATCTAAAAGTCACACTGTCCCTCCTACATTAAATTTATATAAATAAAATTTAAATGTACATGACTGCGTATATCAATAATGAATATGTTAATGGTTGTGCAATGTAAGCGTCGTATTAAAAGCATGCAAATACATGATGATAGCTACTATAAACCAGACTTAAAATGCAACACTCAACATGCAACTATATATAATCTCTATGTCCATCAAGGGGTTCTTGACCTTTAAACAACACTTTAATAGGAGACGGAAAGAGCCACAAGGAAATTCCATTTTATTTTCCTTTTCTCCTTCATGTTTGTTTCTCCATTTGTTCAACCGGATTAGGGTTAACATAGACAGTCTGAATCCTGTTTATTCTGGCAAAAAAATCATCTAGAAACGTGTTGTAAAGAATAACCCATATATATTATATATATATATATATATATATAAAAACGAAAGGAATTCAAAAAATATAAATATTCAAACTCAAATTCAGCTTTGAAAATCAATGATGTAACATATTTAAATACAATTTGAACCACTTTAAACAGTGTTCTCACCATCACATACTATGAAATACATAACAAATGGCCTATAATAAATGAAAGCTCACAAAAGCTGCTGAACCACTACCATATGTCAGACAGACAGACTCTTACCCGGCATACTCGCACCGACGGCGGCGAGGATTACGCAGATCAAGACCCCGGGCAGGAGGAGGGAGGCCCGGGCTCGCCGAGCGCTCCGGCTCGGGCAAAACAACATCCTTCACTGCGCTTCTCAAGTCCAGGACAGCAGATAAAAACTCCGGAGTGTCATTCCCACATCTGTGTGGGTCGAATGGACGTACACTACCGAGAGAGACAACCTGGTCCGAATAAAGATGGGAGCGTCAACTCAAGAAGAGGGTTAAGCCGCTGCCTGTGTGGTACAGAGCTAAAGATAGAGGAGAGAGATTGCGGCAGGAGGAGGAGGAGGACCTCCGCTGATAGACACGCTACAAACAGGAGAGATTAGAACAGCTACATGCAGCAGCGGGAGGATGAATGAGCTCGTGACGCAATGACGCCGACGTGGGTGCTTCTTCTCTCAGGTGAGGGAACAGTCTGTTAACAAAATAAAAGATATTTAAGTTTTAAGTAAAGACTTATTTGTTATTTGGGGAAAAATGAAATTATTTTTTAATAAAAAAATAATAGCAGAGCATGCTATCAAACTGTAAATTGTCACAGTGGGGAACTTGCCATTAAAGGAATAATTCACCCAAAAGTGAAAATTTACTCACCTTCAGGTCATACAAGATGTAGCTGTAAACAGATTTGGAGAAATTTAGCATTAAGCTACATCACGTGCTCACCAATGGATCCTCTGTAGTGAATGGGTGCCGTCAGAATGAGAGCCCAAACGACTGATAAAAAACATCACAATAATCTACAATTAAACCACACGACTCCAGTCAATCAATTAACATCTTGTGAAGTGAAAATCTGTATTTTTGTAAGAAACAAATCCATTATTAAGACATTTGATTATTATTCTTGTGTTTATCAGCTGTTTGAACTCATTCTGATGGCACCCATTCACTATAGATAATCCATTAGTGAGCTAGTTATATAATACTAAATTTCTCCAAATCTGTTCTGATGAAGAAACAAACTCATCTACGTCTCAGATGGCCTGAGAGTAAATTTGAACTATTCCTTTACAATTTTTTCAGTAAAATGTAAAAATGTTCAATAAAATGGAAGACTGTTCAATGGCAAAAATGTACAAAAGTATAAAATCCTTGTTTTGGAAGAAAGAAATTGAACTGTCTTAAAATTGTACAAAGTGTAAAACACATGGTAGCTTGCCTCAATTTGACATTCACGATAAACACTCTTGTGAAATGAATGTCAGTGTGGTGTTATTGTGTTCAGCTATAGCATAAATATGATATTGGAATTTTAGTTTGGAAATATAAAGACAGTTTTGAATTAATTTCTGTTTTAAACACAAAGCCACTGCTAGAAAAAACACTTTTGTCTAATTGGGTTTTTCAGTTCTTAAACATAAGTAAAATATGACAGAAAAGATTGTATATAATGTGCAACCTGAGGCATATACATTTATTTTAGTAATTTACTGTATTAGACTCATTATAAATAAATTAAGAGTATGAAAATAAACAGATAAAATAACATGGAAATTTAGATGTCATGCTTACTGATAGTGACACCTAGTGGCCAAAGTTACCACATGCAAACTGTGTTTTTTTCCTCATGCATTGCTTTTAAGGATAAATAAGCAAACAAGCAAATAAACACATACATACATGTATAAATGTACAGGCACAAAGACATTTTCCTGCATTATTTATTGAGCATTTTTTTTTGCTCCCAATCTAGGGTGTCCAGGGCTGTTGCCATCAGATAGCTCAAGGTATTGCCTGAGTATAGAGATAATAAATAAGTATTAAATGCTGTAAAGGTTTTTTTTTTTTATCACCATCATATTCAGAGATCCACAACCTTCAAATGTAACACTAATAGAGAGACTTGCAATTGTTTTGAGAAGTAGATACCTCAGTTCTGAGGGACCTCTTCAAATTGCTTGGGTTCATGGTACGTGGTCTGGATGGCGGGAATCTATACATAGGACAAGCCACTGCAAACCAAAGAGATTCAAAACAAAACAGACATGAAAACTTACAAGTTGCATGAACTTACGGTATTTTGATTCCCCAGTGAGGTTAAAACTGAATGTTAAAGTGCTAAGATATACAGTTTACTGTATAAGGAGATTTGTGCCACTTGCTTACCTGTGGATGGATGCAGTCCTCGGACAGAAAGCAAGGCAGGATGTGCATAGGAGGCAAGAGACTTTTCTACAGGGCTTTTTACAGTCAGTTTTGGTAGTGTCAACTGCAAAAGCATGATGCCAGAAACAAAATCAATGCTTCAGTACAGGTATTAAACACTGTAACATTCACTGTTAAACCAATAAAGATTTTTTACACCAAAGTGGGACCTGTGAGTGTTTCAAGATACCTCTGTTTTGCATGAGCAAGATGTTAGATGTCTGGACGGTCGGAATTTGGCCAAGAAAGGAAGAGCCACTACAAACCATATGGATTGAAGACAAAAAGGAAATGAATTGTTAGCACCAGTGCAACTCTAAATACCGAGGAGGCATACAAATTAAACAAATCTATGAATATGCTATGATATCTAACAGAGTGATGTTAAAATTAAACGTTATAGTGCTGAGATTTATGTAAGGAGATGTGGATCACACTCACCTCTGGGTTGATCCAGACTCAGTAAAGAAGGTCCAGTAGGGGGCGCAGTGGAGGCCTCTGGCCCTCTGTCGACAGTTTTTGGTAGCATCAACTGCAAAAGCACAATACTATTCTAAGAGGATTCGCCCAAAACATATTTCAGTATATAAACGATATAATTTTGAGGGCCTATTTTAGTAAATAAGTTCAAGTTCAACTTTTAGACTAACAGCGGTAAAACCATCTTTAAACAATTAATTATCCCCTGACTAATATGTGAGAGGCGTGATTTGTTTATTCAAACACGCAAACATTTTCTTACCTTTTCCTTGTGACAACTTCTCTCCACATTAGGCCTTTTGTAAGCTAAAATAATAGTAATAATAAAAAAACAAATTTAAAATGTAACATATTGCCCTTACAAAACAGGAATAAGAAAAAAAAAAACTTACCATGAGTTCTGATACTAACTCCTTGGCAAATCATTCCTCTGAAAGTAACATTTAAAAATATTTAATAGAGTGGAGAGATGTAGTTGATGGACTCGTTTACAGGAAGCTATGCTTTCGATGAGAAAGTTATCAACATACCGTATATAAGATAGATAGACAGACAGATAGATAAACAGAGAGAGAGAGAGAGAGATATCTTTCACATCAACTCAATTATAAGACGACACTTACCTGAACTTACGACTTTCTCTTTAAGCAAAATGTATTGATGATTGATGCTGTTGGTGTATTTGAGTGAAAGATGTATACGGACTGGTTTGTAAGACAAACTCTTCAAAATGAGAATCTTCAGATTAAGACACTGTGCATGAGTTCTGTGACGCCACAATAACTGAATAGGCCTACAGTGAAAAAAAAAACATCGATTCGAAATCACCAAGGAAAAGAAAACCCTGAGAAAATAAAACAATTGATTTAAATCCTGTTCATATTTATTTTGCAATAATTCATGCATGTAGTTCTTGAACATAATTTTTAAATAATAATACTAATATATACAGTATATAGCCTATCTGTATATCTATATATCATTTATAATTATATCACCACAAAAAAAGGAGACAATTTAGGGTCATAAACTTGATTTTAATGGCAGGTACTAACATTTCATCAGTCAATACAAAACAGCTATTAAAAAGACGCTATAAAAATCTTGTTCTGTCACAGCAACAGAATATTACATCACTTTGGCCCTCAAGAAATGTTTCAGCCGACCCTTATGACAAGCATCTTCATCTCAATTTAATGTATAGAAAATATCTTAAGAAATAAATATAATCCCATCTAATCTATATTATGCCCACACATTTAAGTGAATCAGTCATAAGCCCTTTGTGAAACAAGAGGTACACAGGTTGACATCCTTTTGAAAACAGCCATCAGTGACAAAATACAAGGTGTATTTTATATACATTATAATTAAGACTTGAAATGGAAAGGTCTGGGGCGGATATAACCGTTCTCCACATGCTATAAAGCAACAGATTGTATTAAACTCTTAAGCTACATTATGGCTGTGACACTCGATGCAAAAGCTAGTATAATAACATTGATGCATTTGAAATATTCTCAGATGATATGTAGAAAGGGTGAATCTAGTGTAAGCAGCACCTCTAGTGTGATGGTGAAGCTGTGCGAGTGACAAAGGAAGCAGTCAAAAATTGCAAAATAAGACAAATCTACATATATACAACTCATTTTCATCATCACCATGAAATGGTTTTGTCATTTCACAAAAACAACTGTCACTATATAATCTGCCTGTGTCCTGGGCCTTCATGACAGACGCATGTTTTTGGTAGAGGAAAGGGCAACTCTCTCAAAAACGTCCCTTGACCAGTTGCTGCACGAAAGCGAGATGAATGCATTTGCTGCAAATATGCACACACATACACAAATATTTAGTATTGGCACATGATGAAATGCACAGAGTCTGTGACATAATGATAAAGGCCACCGTACATGCCTTCCACACACACACATGCAAACATGTTCAAGTCAGATCATTGATTTCCCTGATGTTTCTGTATCGAAAACATGTTAAACTATGTTTTACTGGTCCATTCTCCCTCATTTAAACACTGTTTTTTGGGTTTGGTCATAGGAGCCCTGTGTTAAGGATGTCCTGAAGACTTCAAGCCACTTACACTTTAAGAATGCATTACATATAATAAAAAAAAACCCCGCACAGGACTGAGAACCAGTGATTCGCAGTGAAAGAAAAAGAAAGAAAAACATTCAAATAAAGTCTGATTCACATAAAGTGGCGTGAGAGAATCTTGTACACCTCTTTAATACCCCAAACCGATGCTTTTCAGTTGTAGACAACTGAGAAGAATCTATTGCAACTACCACGATATCAGAGAGACAGGAGCTTCACGCGTCGTACCATCTCACTCTGTGCAGTCCAATATAGTTCCAACTATGCAAGATAAGACCATCTTAACATGGGAGGACTTGTGATCCCCCTGTGAGGAGCTCAGATAGTACAGTCCAGGCTTAGCCGAAACATTTTCCATAGAACAGCCTGCATTTTCTGATCTGAGATCGGTGACAGGGAGCAACAGCCCTGCGTTCTGTGAAGAGGACCATGGTCACGGCTGATCCCGCTGTCAGGGGCTGCTCTCAGGGTCTTTCTGTGGAGAGCTGCAGGTCTCTTGGTTTTCCCTCATCAACGAAGCGGCCTCATTGTTTGTCTCCGTGTCAGTCTCGCTTTGCTCCAGCACCAGCTGGATGGTAGTGCTTTCAGTCTCACCATCAGCAAGCTCTCCTTCCTTAGCTAAACGGAACTTAATATTTAACTTCTCAGGTTTTTCTAAAAGGAAAAAAGGCAGAAAAGGAAGACACTCAAAATCTGTCTACTTGAATTTAGAAATAAAAAAAATAGTAAAATGCTATCCAAGTTTCTAAAAGCAATATATAAAATAAAATGCCAGCAAAAAATAAATGTAAAAAACCTAGCAAATTTGTCACTTATAATAGTTTGACCAAAAATGTTGACCAATTTGACTATTTGCTGAAGTCAACAAACTAGGTGCAGAAGTAATCTATATTCAGTAGTTTTGGTCTAGTCAAATACCCTTTCCTAGTTGTTTCTCTTTGGGTAGCAGGAGGATATCCACATTGTGATGTTCTTGCAGAGCGGCAGTGAGTGTAGCTCCCTCTTTGCTGAAGAGGAACACCAGGGGAACTGTGATGTCATTTGTAGGCTCTCCATCTCCAACCATCTGGAAGAGTGGAGTCTCAGCACTGCTGCTGCCCTCTCTGTGATCTGTGAGAACATTCAAAAACAAAGGGTCCAGATTCTAAGACAATGCAGAGAAATCAGGTGCACAGTCTACATGTAATGTTTCATTAGATCTCACCAATGAAGATGACTCCGGTGGCTCCTGCTTCCTGCAGGCGCCGAGCTTTGGCAGCAAACATGCAGTCTCCTCTCAATGCCAGTGCTATGTGTCCCTGCAGCTCTGCTGCGTTTTCAATCGGGCCACATGCCGTATAGGGAACACTCTTCACAATGCTGCCTTTCACCTTATAGAGAGACACAGAAGAGACAATAATCAACTGTGGTATATATCCACATGACATACCTGAAGTCAAGTCAAGAAATTTCCATACGGTTCCTCACCCCATGCTCTTGTTTGGTAAGATCCATTCCAAACTTTGCTGGACCAGCTGTAAGGACTGTTCGACCCAAAAACGGAGGGGAAATGAGCTGCACAATTAGTGGCACCACTTCCTCATGCTCAGGAGTTTGGCTCACCTCAGCAACCAGCTTTAACTTGTACACACCCTTCTGAGAGTCCTATGGAAAAGAGAGAGATAGATGAATGAACTGACATATGAAGGAAGAGATAAATCACTGACATCCAATCCCAGTGTTATTTTTAACAAAAACTTAAAACTATTATTATTATTGTTATTTTTTTATTTGAAATACAGCTGAAATAAAAATAAAAACTAAACACTTAAAGAGTTGGTTGAATCTTAAAAATTACTAAAACAAAAATTCAAATAAAAACTGAAAACATTCAATAAAATAAATTCAAACTATTAATAAATATTACATTATTACAGTATAGAAATAATACTGTACTAAAATATGTTTTCGTTTAGGTACTAAAATTACCAAAACAAAAATAATTTAAAGCTAACTAGAAAAAAGCACATAGCAAAATTACTTATAATAGTATAATATTAAAACAATTGGCTGGTCCACTGAACTAAAATAAAATAAGTTTTAGTTTAAGTACTACAATTATTATAACTACAACCAAACTAAATTAAAAGGTAAATATGAAAAGGCAAATAACAAATTTACAAAAACAAACAAAAATGGAAAGGCTACACTTTTATTTTAAGGTGTCCTGTTATTATGAAATTATACAATTAAGTAGTGTGTAATATTTATTAATAACATGTACTTGTAACTAACCCTTAACCAAACTCTAATCCTAACTCTAACCATACATGTAATTATGCATGAAAAATACCATTATTACTATAATAATAATAATAATAATAATAGGTACATGTGTAACAAGGACAATGTAAGTGTTACCAAACTTAAAATATAAAAATAAAAGCTCATTTAAAATATTAATACACACAAGAACAGTATATAAATAATACTAAAACAACACTTGTTGGTCCAATGAAAGGAGTAATTGTCGCTGATTCACCTGAAATGCTGAGCCTTGGCTGGCGGAGACCAGCTCAGTGAGGGGTGTCAGAGAGATGCCCATGCTTTTCAGAAACTCGACTGGCTCCAGGCCCGTGTCATGAAGGGGCAGTTCAATCCCCCTTTATTGAACAAAAAAAAATAGGAGTTAGGCTGTTTTTTCCTTAAGATTCTGCTCTATGATAAACCTGTAACATGCGACTCACCTGATAGGTGATGCCTGCTGGGATCTTCCCACACCGGTGAGGTATTTATAGCTGTCCCTGATTGTCTTGGCAAAGGTGGGGTTGTTAGGGAACAGGGTTTGAGCACTGGGGCACGAATATGAAAATAAATCGTCTTCATGAGCTTGAGGTTCCTGAAAGATATACAATGATGTTGAAACCCATTAACTATGTTTCCAGCCACATATTTGTAAGCCAATTTTGGGAAGTGACAATTTTGTTCTCTTGAACACACAGAAATGAAACAAAATTTTTATGCAATATTCCATTTTTGGATGGAAACATTGCTATTGTAGACAATTACAGAAAAAATTGCAGAGATTATCACATTGTGGGGATTTAAATCTTTAAAACCAAAGTCTCAGAAACATTCAGTCATAGAAACAAACTTCTTATGTATCCAAAATGTCCCATACTAGATGGAACATCATTTTGGAGTCCCGCTTGAGAATAAGGTGATCTCTTACTGTGTTGTTGGTATGGCAGGGCGGTTGGGTTGTAGACAGAGATACTGGGAGCAAATGAGCCTCAGTAGTGAAAATATAATCATCGATGTTTATAGGCAACTGGCTCTTCTCTGAGAAAAGCAGGTAGAGGTACTTAAACATCTCAGCCAGGAAGAAGGAATCCATCCTTGAAATAAACAAACATAAAAATCATTTTACTACTACAGCCTTTCAAATTTAATCTAGATATACAATGATACAAACAATAAGGAAGAATTACTAATAGGACTCTCACCTGTCCTCATGCGTTCCAGTCCTCACATCCTGTACGGCAGCGAAGCCACAAGGGACCCGAGCGTGAGTGTTCAGCTTCTCCACTATAGACTGGCCTACTTTTAAATAGTAAGGATCACCTGTGGCCTAGAAATGAGGCGGAAAATGTTATTCAAAAACAATGAAGACAGACAAAACAGTACCAGTCAACTGTGACCTTAAGCTCTGTTCACATTGAAAGTGAATAAGTCTCAGTGCTGTTGGTTATTAGTAGGCGTTCATATTTAGGTTTATCAAGTGGTATACTTACTTTGTAAAGGAAATATGTGCTTTCAGCAAACTCCGGTCTCAACGGGTGCTGGCCCCAGTGAACTCTGAACTCAGTGGTGAAGGCCTGTCAGACAAAATAAATTGTAGGCAAAGACATTTGGAGGATTAGTACTGAAAAAATGTAATTTTACGTTGTGATCTTTGTAGATTGCAAATGTAGCCCGTTAATTACCTCAGGGAGGAAATTGTGCTGTTTAGTCACTTGGTACAGCATCTCATGCGTCTCTATGGCAGGTTTCAAGTCTCCTCTCAGAACCTGAAGAGTATTTAGGTATATTTATTCATCTGTAACCCTGGACCACAAAACCAGTCATAAGGGTCAATTTTTTGAAAGATGAATAAATCCACTGATGTATGGTTTGTTAGGATAGGACAATATTTGGCAGATATAGATACAACTACTTGGTTTTTCAGATTAAAAGTCGCTTGAAATCGCTTATAAAGTTAGCAATGCATATTACTAATCAAAAATTAAGTTGATATATTTACGGTAGGAAATTTACAAAATATCTTCATGGAACATGATCTTTCCTTAATATCCTAATGATTTTTGGCATTAATTTTTTTTTTTTTATATAAATTTAATCGATAATTTTGACCCATACAATGTATTGTTGGCTATTGCTACAAATATACCCGTGCGACGTATGACTGGTTTTGTGGTCTTGGGTCACATTTATTATTTTGAACTTGAAAAATTTCATTTTAAAAACAGCTACTTGTGCTTTTTTCTTTTAAGTGAATTGAATCTAAATTTAACATGTCATCCAGTGGCATCATACTAAGAACATAAATATTTATTAATAACTGTGAAAATGCATTT
The DNA here is from genome assembly GCA_036784905.1 of Acrossocheilus fasciatus. Lineage (NCBI taxonomy): Eukaryota > Metazoa > Chordata > Actinopteri > Cypriniformes > Cyprinidae > Acrossocheilus > Acrossocheilus fasciatus. The sequence continues at coordinate 9,115,819 of CM071958.1, forward strand.
CGTTAAAAATATTTTTACATTTAACTACGGAATTATTTTGCACTGAATATTTGACTACGGAGTCATTTTCAGAATTATATGCCATTCAATCTCTTGGTAAATTGGCACTTCTCACTAATATGTTATGAACAGTGTTATTTTAGTATTATTTAATGTTTCGAATTAGATTTTATTTTAATATTTTCAGTATTCATTTTAACTTAAGTTTATGTTAAATTTATTTCATTTTCAGAAATGAAAACATTTTTAAATGTTTTAGTTAACAGTAACAACACTGGTTGTGACCTATCATTATTTTGTTACACATATTTCCATTTTGTTGTCTTAACTAAAAGAAGGAAAAACAAACATTTGGCTTTCTAGCTAAACGCCTGGCCTTCCACTGAGGTAAAAATTGCCATTTGCCAATCGATGAGCTTGTTTTTTTTAGTGTCTGTATATTTGAATACACCACAGAAAACCAAAAAGGTGGCTACCGTTCTTGCATTCAGTTTCAACAATGTTGTAATTCTCAAAAACATAATAGTGCAACTTAGAGTCAACTTGAAATACAAAGGATGAAGATGTGAACCTGTAGCCCAGGGAAGAAGGCGAGCAAGGAATCCATCCAGCTTCGCACATTTACGGTGGGGTTGTGCATGTGCACGTTGAGCAGCAGAGGAGGCTGGCTTATGTACTTCATAATGGCACTATAGTGCTGTCACAACAGACAAAGACAAAGACACATGTGCAGATAATTGATGTAAAACAAGCCCTGTTTGACTAATAGAGGCATGATTATTCCTGGAGAACAAAGAGCCCTTACTGTGTTGAATCTGTTAAGGTACACCTTGTCCCCAAGAAGAATATAAGCTTTCATCAAGTATTCATAATAAGAGTCGATTCCAGCGCCAACACCACTATCTGTCATGAGAAACAGAGAAGGTACTGATGCACATACTGTCTCTATAACAGTCAAAGTGGGATTAGATGTGGTAAAGTGGCTGTGTGGGACATTTTTTACGGTGCAAATGAAATAACAGCAACTAGAAGTGTCAATGTGAGGCCACACCTCTGCGAACCCAGTCTCCGTTGTGGATGTTGATCACAGTGCCGACAAGGTCACTTCCTCTTTGCCTTTTCTCCCAGAGGACATCCATAGCTTTCCTAGCATGTTCCTAGGTTGAACAACTTCTTAGCACGCATTTTTCACTGTCTTGAGTCTTGATCTGTTATTAATAAGAAAACATGCTGGATGTTTACCTCAAATATTGGGTCCCCAGACAGTCGGCTGAGAGCTGCAAACTCCAGAATCATGGTGCCTGCACAAGCAGTACAAGTGTCCGACTCGGTTCCTGTCCGAGAAAGGGGGTTGACGACTCCATAGCGCAAATTTACCTAAAGAGAAAAATGGAAACACTTTAAATATGAATAAAAACTTTTTTTTTTTATTTGGTCAAGATTTAAAACAATGTGCAATCATTCGCATGTACTGCTATTAGTGTCATATATTTTGATTGTGATATTTGAGAGATGCATTTCACCTCCAAATTCAAGGATATTTTGCCAATTTTCAACCAGCGTGGGTATTGTTACAATGTCAGTAGTATATGTAAATTAACAATGTGTACCTCTTGCCTGCACACAGATATTTATTTGTCAGCAAAATTCTGCCATTTCCAGGGCTTTGGTTAAAATTACAAATCATACATGCATTTTTGTATTCCCGCTAATGGACAGTTGGATTGATAGACGATCAGTGCCAAAATAAAAAGTGCATAGTACAGTCATGTAGCACTGTTATCAAATTTTTCAAGTTTTAATAAAAGCCCATCTTGCCAGCAGTGAATTACACCTTTATGTCACTCTGCTGCCAACAGAAGGAGAATTCAAATTCAACATATTTTAGTAAATAGTGGTGGAGTTACCCGAGGATACGGAAGGCCACTCGTGGTATTAAAGGCAGGCAGGAGGCGGTAGCCCAGTTCTTTGGCCATGTGTAGCAGTTCATCTCTGTACCACTGCATCCTCTCTCCACGCTGCTTTAGAACATCTGCCATCACATGTGCACCCAACAAGCCACTGGAAGAAAAGGGAGAAGTTTCATCAACAATGCATTTCATGGAGGAAGTCTATAAGAACAGTGAACTTAGACAATAAAGCCTGTAAATCTAATTATGTCAAACACCTACTTTAAAATCTACTGTATTCCTAATCAGTTTAAAAATAAATAAATAAACAAACACATCCAAAGCTAAAGAAACATCATTATCCATACCCCAGCACACGGATATTGGTCTCAAAGACAGAGACGACTATGTCATTATCAAATCTGACATCTTGCACTGTCTTCTTCGCAGCCTCCTCAAATTCATCCAGTTTGTTTAACAACTGCTCAAAACACATGAAACAAGAGTTTAGAAGCATCTATTATTATGTCCTTAGTATTGATTTGAAAAAGCTTGTTTAACATGTCTGGCTGATTAAATAAACATCATTCGTGTTTATGATCAAGTTAATATTATTTCCATCAAATCAGAAAAGATTTAACTCACCACAAGAGTATCTAAAGTGTCTATTAATGTTAAAGAGAACCTGTAAAGAAAGGTTGCCATTAATATCCCAAAGAATCAACACAGAAATCTTTACTAAAAAACTGATCGAAGACATTTCAGATGTCCCATCAATGTTTACATCAATCTTTCAAACTAAATATAGCAAACTGACTGGTCGTATTTCCAGAATCTAAAGTAACATGTCATTACAAGGGTCATGTGCAGCAAATGTTTTAATAAAAATGGTATATGTATCAATTTATACAGAATCATTATGAGCTTGACTCACTTTCCCAGAGAGTCGTCAATGTCTCCTCGATTGGGTTCCAGCCCTCTCACCCTTCCTCTACAGCTGAGGGGCATTAACTCATCTGCTGGGTAGGCATAGTCCTAAAAGAGACCAGAAGGAGAAACAAGGCATCTCAAATAATCTTATTAACAGATTTTCACAATTTCACACTTTAGAATTACTTTGGTACAACAATTACTTTGAATGCCAGTCATTTAGGTCCAATATAAATAAAAATGATTCAGAAAACCAATGTTCTTGTTAGTGAACACTAATTCAAAATTATTCCTGAATTATAAACAGTAAAATTCTGGGTATTTACTCACCATGTAACTGTTATAGGCATGATCAAACATCTCTAGAATTTGGTCCCTAGAAAAATAAATAAATAAAAGAGTGTGCAGAAGTTACAATTTCGTATCGCAATAGAAAAAAGCCATGGAAATGTCCATGTAAACTCAATTCAACTGCGATAGTAACTGTTGCAGAAGTCACCAACTTCAATAAGTCACCAACTTCAATAAGTCACCAATAAAGCTACCTTATATTGTATACCTTCCAAATTCACATTAGAACAAAAATGCATAATCTCACTGCTGTTGGCAGTCTGTGTATGTATATGGATGCATGTGCATATACAGTTTTTTCATTTTGGTGTCAGGAATACACAGTTTGACATTTATATATTAAAGATTTTTTTTTTTTTTTTTTTAAATGCTGTTCTTTCAACTTTCTATTCATAAAAGAATTCTGAAAAAAAGTGTATATATATATATATATATATATATATATATATATATATATATATATATATACACATACATACATATACACACATACATATACATACACACATACATACACAAATAAATGTAGATATATGCATATATACATATGGACCCAAAGACCAAACATATCAAATGTCTGCTACTGTATGTCAGCGCCCTGATGCTGTATAAATATATTACCTCTTAGTTAAAGACGGACCACACCTCAGCAGTTTAAAACAGGAATTAGCATGACAGCAAACTGAATTATAAATTGAGTAATTGTTTTCGTCAACATTGTGTTCTGAAGCAACCCTTTGTGTTCTGCCAGTATACAAGACTCAACCACTGAAGCATGAGATCATGTGCAGTCCAAGAACACATAATTGGTGTACTAACATAATTAATGTCAGAAAATGACATGGAATTAAAGTACATGGATAATGTTTACCATTACATAAAGCATTACAGCCTCTCATCATCCTCTAGGCATCTCTTTGAATATAAGATAACAGAACTGTTTGTCTAGTGAAATATTGTCACCAGATATAAACTTAACATACAGTCTAATGTACACATGCCAATAGTAAACATATGACCTAATACCATCAATCATCAAAATAATCATGCCAAATCACATCAGTCAAGAACATGCAAGTCTCTACTGCAGTTAAACTCACCTGATTTGGGACTTTTCCTCTGCAGTCATTGCTTGTCCATCTTGACCAGTGACTCCAATCAAAAGGCAAGAGAAGATCACAGCTGCCAGAGCCATGACAAACCCACCACAACTATTTGTTTCTTTTCTGATCCAGTTTCCCCCCATTTAAAGAGGTATTTTTTTCTTTCAAAACCTGCTCTTTTAGCCCCTTTAAAAGATAATTAACTCTTTATGTAGAGTAAGAACGGGCCTGTCAATGTTTAACCACTTCTTATCTTGTCCGATGCAGTTCGCTGACATCAGTTGAATTAATTTTCCTACCTTACTGGTCGTGTTTAATAATTTCCAGAAAAACTGAAAAAAAAGTGAATATGTACTTTGGATAAAAGCTCCTGACAATTTCTTTACTTACAACACTGCCTCTACTTGTCGAGCTAACGACGGCTAACAACTACCGTTAGCAAACTTGCCCACGAATGTATTTCCCAGCACTAACGTAACTTTTGATCTCGTTAGACCCGATATGTCTCGTTTCTGGACATATATCCTGTCGAACTGACTGCGTCCAGCTCCTGATAATCTCCATTCTATCTAGATTTAGCCCCTCATTTCGCGGAGTTTGGTTTAGCCGACTGACCAGCCTCATCCGGGCGCGAGCTGATGACAACAACAACAAGAGCCGTCAGGCACAGGATTCATCAAGCTGTATTTATTTATTGGTTTATTCATTTAGTATTGTTTTATTATACCAAAATTGTATTCAAATGCACAATCTATGTCTGTGAACTGGTTATAAAGCTTGTATCGGATTATTTACCTTGTATGATTTAAAAAATAAATAAATAAATACATGTATACAGACCCATTCTATTTGTAAATTCCGTATTTAACATGTCTTCATACACGTTAAATAGCATTTATAAAGTAATTTAGAGTGGTATGTAGTTCTAATCGAGTTTTTGGTCATTTCCGCATCGGAAGTCAGAGGACTTCAACTCCCATAATCCTTTTCGGCGCATATAAATAAAGCCTCGTGATGTAACGTAACGGCACTCTTTTTTGTTTGGGCTGAACGCTTCTCAGATGTTCGGGCACAGAAATATGTGGCTAATTTGGCTGTTGAGGTGCAGGGGCTAATGAAAGTTGTGTTTTTGAGGAAAGGGTCGTGTCATCTGTCTTAAATTGACCTGAACTCCTCTTTAGAAGACCGCACGCGACTTCATCATGAATGTAAGTTGTACTCTGTAATTTCATTGATTTCACGCATGTAAATTATAGTCAGTTCAACACTACACTTTAAAATAACACTTTTTGGGTAATAGCCTTTTTAATTTCATAGTTCTTGTATTTGTATGCAGTCATTTACGCGTAAATAAATGCATCTGTAATCCAAGACCATGTTAGTGGCTTAAAGAGTGGCTGTTTCTTACTACATGAACATGCATATTTCATTTTAATACACCAAGGGCGTGTTATATTAATAGTTACTTAAAAAGATAATTCCATTACATTTAACCTTTATATTGGGAACTGACAGCCTTATTCAGCATTCACTTATATTGCATATTTATTCCTTTAATAAAAGTGAATATGACTAAGGCTGTCATTCCATCCCATCTCCTTTTGTGTTGCATGCACAAAAGTAGCAGGTTTTGCAAAATTGTCAAAATGATTCTTTTGACCTATTTTTACACTGAAGTTGACCAGGCCACAGCATTTCACAGAGCAAATAAAAGATGTATTCATGTGAGAGCTTACACAGCTGCTCCGAGATAACACTGGGAAGTTCTTGATAGGGCACAAATGTATCAAAAGCCACTTGTCTCCACTTGGCTAATGCAAAATTATCTCCAGAACAGAAGATATACAGTATGCAGTGCAGGACACTGGAGTTCTCCAGTGCTTGGAATGGATTGGATGGAATTCCTAAATTTTGCTTCTGAAGACAGGAAAGCAGATTTACTCATGATTATAGCAAGTCATGGAATGTTGTTGATCTGGAGCGTAACAGGGACCTCCTTGTCTACTTTTCTCCTATCTGTACTTCCTGAAGCACACTTGTTAGTACAAGTTTAAGGTGTCAGTCCTCAAGGTGCTGTTTCCTATAATGTGACTGTCACGAGTAAATGATAAGGCTTCCTCTACCACCCTTTTATGACTTTTTTTTTAACATTAACACCTGCAGAAGTACTGAGAAAAGCCAATGCCACAAAGTCAGCTCAGGTCTAGCTTTGAGATATTGTGTATTCCGACAGTTGCTAGGGTAGTTTAAGCAAATCAAGCAAAAAGCAAAGCTTGATGGCATTGAATTATTGCGATGCGATGTGGATAATAGTAGTTAATCAGACGTCCAGGATTGAACTTCATAGACTTGGGAGGATTGTATTACCTGTTTTGACAAGGTAATGGAAGAATCATTAACTTCTGTTTATAGACTCCTCCCACGGGATGGGTTGACAGTCGACCCTCAATGGAAACATGTCACTAATTACAAGCCTGCTTATTATGTTCTTGTGTTCTGTCTTTTGCAGATGCACTTTAAAGGATCCAGCAATGTCACACTGTTGTTTGACTTCTGGGATGTGCGTGGGCCTGCAGGTAGATGGGATTTACAAACAAGACCAAACATGATCATATAATATGCATACATGACAGTTTATACCAAACCATCTTGCTTTTTTTTAATCAGTTATATGCAAAAGTTGTTTAACTTGTTTTCTTGTACACGTTACTTGACATTAAAGTGATTAGTTCTTGCACAAACTACAATTATCTCCTCAATTACTGCAGTTTTATTTTTTTACATTTTAATTTACTTCAATTTAAATGATTATATTATATATACGTACACACACTGCCTATAATTAAAGTTATATATTATATTCACCAAAATAAAAAAATTAAAAAAGTGAATTGAAACAAAATAAAATAGTAAAAAACTAGAAATTTAACATTTTATTTCAGTTAGTGGCCAAGACAACATTTCTCATTTTGATTTTAATAAAACTAAAAGTGAAATAAAGTGAATAAAAACTATATAGACAAAAAAAAAATCATTAAAATGACAAAAACACAACAAAACTAATAAAAGGGAAATGAACAATTATTAAAATTAAAATGAATTCAAAATATTAATTCAAACTATTATAGTATCTTAAAACAACACTATTCCACACCTGACTTTATTTCTTCTGTGTATCACAAAAACAGAATTGGTGGTTGCACTTTTCACTTGCAGTTGCTTTGCAAGTTTGGAAATGAGAGCAAAAGCAAAAATCAAATCACAATATAACAACACTCTTGCTCTTTTGATAGTGTTTAAACATCAGGTACACAATATAAACACTGAATTGCGTTTCCAAGATGCACTTTGACTGGTGTTGTGGAATAGTGGTTAATGATCTGGGGTAGAAGACAAAAATGTGCAGATTCAAAGCCTGCAATGTGCTTCACATAAAAGCGTCACTGTTTTCTTGAACAGACAATGGTGAGCTTGAAATATACCAGAAAGTTGGGCCAGCCATTACAGTTTTAACTTCAGGCTCTTTGTTGTAGAAATGCTGCACCTTTATAGAGTATATTATTATATTGTAGTGTAGGGCTTAAGTGTCCTGTAGTTGTGTGTGTGTGTGTGTGTGTGTGTATTCAGTCATACTGTGGGGATCACCTAAACAACAGCTTCCTGATTTGGTTTATTCCCTGTTGGTTTCAGTTCATTGAAAGCAGTCAAACAGATAATGATATTACCGTATTGACCCGAATATAAGACCACTCCCCTTTTTCCAGATGTACCTTTTGGAAAAAGGCTTTTTGAAAACCAAGTCTTTTTTTTTCTTTTTTTTTTCTTCTCTCTCTCTCTCTCTCTCTCTCTCTGTAAAACACATTTTTTCTTAAATTATTTTTATTTCAACTGTAAATTATTCATGTGATGTAAAGCTGCTCCAGTCTTCAGAGTCGCATGATCCTTCAGAAATCATTTTTATATGCTGATTTGCTGCATCAATATTTTTTGTGGAAAAAATATCAATATTTTTTTCAAGATTTTTTTGATGAATAGAAAGTATGAAAGAACAGTATTTATTTGAAAAAAAAAAAAAATGTTGTAACAGTTTTGTAACATACTTTTCTGTCAAACTATAACATTCTGTAATGCACCTTTGCTGAAAAAAGTATTGATTTAAATTTACATTTAAAAAAAAAATTATTTAACTATTTATAACAACTAGATTAAATATAAATAATTGGCTTTTTTAAAATTTACATTTAAACATTTTATCTGATCATTATTTACTACCTTTTTAACAACTGATTTTAGCTATATAAACCTGAAGGGTTTACATTTTAAATATTTTCACATTAACATTTTGATCTTCAGACCCTAGAAAAAAAAACATTTTACACTTTTAATTTTAAAAGTGTGAAAAGCCTATGTCTTGATTTCTCTGTCTACAGGCATGGTGCTGTCGGTGTTTGTCGTTCTACTGCTCACCATGATCTACGAGCTTCTGAAGGTGTGGAAGATCACTATTGGAAAACAGAAGCAGTCCTCCATTACACATTCATCCGCTCCGGTGCCTTTCTCTCCTGAAGCGTCCTGTTTCACCCCTGTCATGAAGTGTCAAGAGGGAAGCTCTTCTCTGACCAGCAGCCCCTCTGAGATCTCATTAGCTCCCACCGAGAATACGGCCACCACTGCCGACGCCGCCCCTTCTAAGAAGAGGTAATGCTCACAAGACAACTGGGAAATGTTTTCCAAGAACTGGTATGGCATCAAAAGCGACCAGGTGGAAAGATAAACGAGTTGATGATTATTTATACCTCTTGCATTGTAGCTTAATGAATCTCTGCCCCCCAACAAATGTCCATTCTATCTCTTTCTGTCTTCAGCTGGGTTCTGCATTTCCTCCAGACCGCCATACACATCCTGCAGGTGACGTTAGGCTACATGCTCATGCTCTGCGTCATGTCCTACAACGTGTGGATCTTCCTGGGGGTCATCATGGGATCCGCTTTGGGATACTTTCTGGCTTTTCCTCTACTGAATCACATTTGAGAAGACATGAGAGAACAAAAACACGAGACGGTATCTCGAAATGTTCATCTGAGTTGACTGTGGACTCTAGATCGAGAGCAACAGGAAACACTTTATGATACTAGGTTTCTGTGGCCATGATCACAAAGACGTGCAAGATGTTGCGGTATGTAGACTGAACAGGGATGATTCTCATTTTGAACATTTTTTTAGGGTTGTATTTTAAAGATAATGCACGAAATCTTATTTAACTGAAGTTTGGCGATAACCAATTGTTAAAAATTGGTTAAACAGCTTTCAAAAGTGTTGAGGTTAGATTTTAAACCTCATTGGAAACACAACATTTTTAGTGTTAAAGCATGTGATTTTAGCACTGTACTAAACGGAGATGTGCCTCATTGACCGGTTTTATACTTTCTAGAACTACTGATGTAATTAAGCTAATTTTCTGTTACACAGATGAATGTTTAAATTCTCTTCTGTGAGATTTGCTTTACTGTAGCTGGTGGTTTTCTGTTATTTTGGGAACATTAGTTTTAAACCTCATAGTAAACTTCCTACATGAGTCAAGATCAGAAGTTTTTGTGTCATGCTGGAAATTACTGCTGAATAGTAGAAAAAACAACGGTTTGAACAAAAGGAGAAATGCAAATCACGTGGCCTTAGTTAATGTTCACCAGCAATACAGATGCGTGGAGACTGACTGACTGACTGGATGAGAGCAGAAATTAGAAATGATTCAAATGCACTAGTAGTAATGTTCCTCCAGGCAATCTTTTTGTTTTACTCCATTGCTTAATTGTTTTTAAATGATATTTGTTTTATTGCAGAATGTATTAAAGATTTTGATTACAAGTCTACACCCTTGTCTATGGCTTTGCATTTTAAAAATACCAAGTTGCATCACAAATTTGGAGTTTACATTTTAGCCAAAGGCTTTAAAATTTGACTAATTTTCAAGTTGTCATAAATCAGCATCTCAGAAAAATGTAATGGGGTTTTAAATCAAAATAGGACTTTATGAAACAGGACATCAATTTCATACATGTCCACTGTAGAGGAAACCAGGACTTAAAGTGTGTTTATTACACATTTTAGGAGACCCAACAAATGAATAGGGAAAAATTATATCAATATTCATATGAAATATTAGATATTATGAAAATCTTGCCAAATATTACTCCCATTATTGCACTTATTTTTTTCACTCTACTTTGCCCCAAAAACAAATTAACATGCAAATTAGACAGTTTATAGATACATTGTATATGATGGGAAAACCCATTTATGGCCATTTTACACACATTTTTCATTGTGTAATATTTATTTCTATAGCACCTTTCAAGTGCAAGTGTCTCAAAGTGCTTTACAACAAAAGTGTAAAATGAAGAATAAAAATAGACATGACAATTTAAAAAAAATTAAATAATTTTAATAAGTGAGTTTTCAGCTTCTTTTTAAGAATGTCCGCCGAGTTTACAGATCTCAGTTCCAGAGGAAGAGCATTCTACAACTTGGGAGAAACTATTTCAAAGGCACAGTCTCCTTTTATCTTCAATCAATTCTAGAGCGTGGAACAACTAGCAGGATCTGATTTGTGACCCTGGACCACAAAACCAGTCATATGGTTTGTTAGGATCTGACAATATTTGGCCGAGATACAACTATTTGAAAATTTGGAATTTGAGGGTGCAAAAAAATCTAAATATTGAGAAAAACGCATTTAAAGTTGTCCAAATGAAGTCCTTAGCGATGCATATTATTAATGAAAAGTTAAGTTTTGATATATTTACAGTAGGAAATGTACAAAATATCTTCATGGAACATGATCTTTACTTAATGTCCTAATGATTTTTGGCATAAAAGAAAAATCAATAATTTTGACCCATACAGTGTATTTTTGGCTATTGCTACAAATATACCCCAGAGACTTAACACTGGTTTTGTGGTCCAGGGTCACATTTGAGGATCTCAGATTCCTATTAGAGTTATAGGGTTTCAACATCTCTTATATACACAGAGACTTGACCATGCAACGCTCTAAACACCATGACGAGCATTTTAAAATGAATTCTAAATTTGACAGGGAGCCAATGTAAAGAAATTCAAATTTGGGTTACATGAGATCTCTTTGATGACTTGGTTAAAAGCTTAGCTGCAGCATTTTGAACCTCTTGTAAACGTTTGAGGGATGAATTACTAAAACAGGTAAAAAGAGAATTGCAATAATCAAGGCGGGAGGAAATAAATGCATGTAAGTTTATACAATTTAAAAGAGTAGACAATTTTGTAATTTCATGAAACTTAGAAATATATAGTTGAATATCATCTGCATAGCAATGATAGCAAATGCCTTCAAAATGACTTATCAGTTGCCCCAGAGGCAGCAAATACAAAGCAAAAAGCAATAAAGAAAAATGGTAACAGTTTTGGTAACAATCATCTATACATTTAGTTTGTTATAAAAAATAAAAATAAAAATTGATTTGTGATTAAAACAAAGATCCCACTCTTTTTGCCTTTTCATGTCTATTCATTTCCATTTTTTTTTAAAAAAAACAGGACATTTTAAAGTCCTGATGTCCTCTACAGAGGACATAGCATAACATATGAATAAAATATATATTTTTTAAATTCTATTTTTCAAATTTGTTTTGTATGCTCTAAACAATGTAATGAGATGAAAAAAAAATAGTAAATTCACAAAACTTATATATATATATAAAGCTTAAAATGTATACTAACGTTCAAAAGCTTAGGGTTGGTAAGATTAAAAAAAAAAAAAAAAAGATTTTGAATTTGAAAGGATTTTAAGCCAATACATTTATTTAATCTAAAATACATGCAATTTGTAATAATGGCATGCATTTAATTCCTGTGATTTGCAGGATCTTGATTCTAATGTGCTGATTTAGTGTTGGAGAAGCATTTCTTGTCAATGTTCCAAATAGTTGTGCTCCTTAATACTTTTGTGGAAACTATAATATATTTTATCATGATTATCTGCTGAATCAAAGGTTCAAACAAAAGCATTTGAAATAGATTCTTTTTTTTTTGTAACAGTGCAAGTCATTATATCAATTTAATGTGTATTAATTTCTTTAAGAATATGACTCCAAACTTTTGAATGCCAGTGTAACACCTTAAATTAATTTACACAGCATACACATTTCAAAATAATAGTCATTTATTTATCCATTGCTGCCTTACAAAGGAACAGAAGATGTAGAAAATATCACACTTTAAAAATAAATAACCAGTGAAATATGCGTGGAGCTAAAATGTTAGATAAATGAGCAGAAAACATTAAAACATAAATATGTCCAGTAATGAATTAACGATAATTCTAGTAATTCAAGCAAAAAAAAAAAAAAAAAAAATCCCACAGCTACATACCAGAGCAAACCTTTGCCCACCAGTCCTGTATAATGTCCCAGAATTCCTCACGTTCACACATGAGCTGAGCTCCCCAAAGTTTCCACAAAGCTACTAAACTAAGATGTGAACTGATTCTGAGGATTTTTCTACACCTACTTCAATCCTTTGCCATGAAGCTCTATCTGCAACTCAGTAATGGGATTTCCATCTTCCTTAAGACACACAAACAGGTGGAGGATGTGAACCTGGGTCACAGCACGTCTGTGAGAACTAAACACACATTACAGAGTGTTAATGCTTTCTATAGGAATTAGCTCACTTTAAATCCACAAAAGAAAGTCTACAAGCATTAAAAAGCAAGCTTTAATTTATCTGAATGCATTTGCAGAGTTATTGTTTAAGTGCTTAATTACGCTGCATTAATACATGCACAATTAGTGTTTGAATATATTCAACAATTAACAGAAGGCAAAAAAGACTAAAGTTTCAGATGGGCCCTATGAAATATCACTGTACTTTTGAGATCCTTTCTAATGCACCAAGTCACTTCCCTGTACATACGAGTACATTCAGGTGAAGTCCACACATTTGCATTAGTTATAATACTAACCTCCTCACCGATGTCAAGAGGTGAAAGCATGCTGGTTTACGCCACCCGCAACCAAACTAACAAGTGAGCACAGGAACAGGAAATGGAACTGTCCAAGATAATGACAGTTTATGAAACCTCTGCCACATTATAATTAGTGTGGGAGTCATGAGTTACATAAAATAAAGGCACAGAAGGTCATATAAATCTGTGCATATAGCCTATGAGAATATTCAATATGTATACATATACACAAATTTCTCATTGATAAACATCCACAAAATGTCTAAATTAACTGGAAAAACAGAAAATAAAACTGTAATTAAAATTAAATTAAATTAACAACAAACTGGCTGAAATATCACCCATAAAGTGTTGCTGATGGAAAGCAAACAAAAGTGTGTCAGCAAACACTTTCAGTTTATAATATGTTTTATATCTTGCTTATATCTCAACTTTCGATTTCAAATTCTGATTTCTTTTCTGAAGCATCACAAGGAGCTTTGGCGTCTAAATCAATGCTACACTTCACTCCCTCCACCAGAGTTAACATCACTTGCTCTGTGTCCACCACCTCGTCTGTGATTGGCTGAGGCTCCACTTCTTCTACATTATCATTGGCTGGAGACTGAAACCCACTGTCATCGTGATGAAGAGGGCTGGAGTTGGTAGAGGTTTGAGCGAATTCCCCATCAGAGTCAATGGCGCATTCGCTCAGGTTCTCGCTGGGGTCTTCCTGAATGGCGATCTCGATCTGTTGAATGGCGCTTTCAATGGCGGATACGCACTGCTCCTCTTCTAAAGACTGTTCGATCTGGGCGGTATCCAATTCTTTGTCAACCTTTTTTGTTGATTCCCTTGGCACGATCTCTGTTACCGTTGTGATGTGCTTCACCTCATCGCCTTCTTCCAAAGGCAACATCCCGTTGGTCAACTGTGAGCCGTCTTTTTCGACAACTTCCAGCACGGGGTTTATGAGGTCTCGGATCTCATTGATGCTGTCAGGAGAACCTGGTTCTTTCTCGATGGGTACGTGCTGTATTGGGTTCGCAGACTTTTCTGTTTCAAGATCTTGTTCTGTCTGCCCTTCGTTCTCCTCTGGGATGCCGTCCACTCCTGGTACTTCCTGGCAGGACTCGTATGGTAGAGGCATCCCGTCCAGGTGGATCATGGAGACGATCTGTTTGCGTCTCCTGTTGATGGCTTCGCCAGCTTGCCTCTCTCCCTTAACTCCTCCGAACTGGCCAGCCCAGTCGATGGTGTCCTCTCCCAGCAGGTGCAGGTTGGGGTCGCTGTTGGTGAGGACCATGCTGTCTCTGTACAGGTTGTGCCTTCGCTGGAGCGCAGCTTCCTTCACAGCTGCAGAATTAAAAAGGAATGATTGAAAACACATTTTTAAGCAGTAAGGTATGGAGGCTGTGCTATATTGTGCAAACACTCACCCATCATGATGTCCTTGCTGACTGACTGCAGGACCACTTCCTCAAAGATGTTCTCTACTAGTATGAATCTAGAGAAGTCCTCAAAGATGAGCTCCTTGAACTTGGGCAGATCCTAGATGTCAAAAACAAAAAAGTTTTTTTTTCCCCATTTAACACCAAAACACACCATGTTTCCTAATTTTGTGTAAAATATGTATATTTATCATTTAAAATACTGTAACTGTAAAAGACCAATAAATCAACTCATGGTATGGAATTAATGATCTGGTTACAAATAATAATAATAACGATGATGATAGTAGTAGTAGTATTTGTAACCAGAAAATTAATTTTATATATAAATCTCTAATAACTATATTAATAACATTATTAATAAAGCTAATAATAAGAAGAATAAACTACAACAACTGTAATAATTTTATATTATCTGGTTACAAATACTACTACTATCATCAGCAGCAGCACCACCATAATCATTATAATGATTATCAACAAGATGATAATTAGCAACAAGATAAATTAATTTTAATCATAATAATAAATCATCCAATTACATATATTATTATTATTAATAATAATAATAATAATAATAATAACAACCATTATCTGGTTTCAAATACTAATCAACAACAGAAATCAATATTATTATTATTATTAGCAACAAGTCAATAAATTTGAATAATAAATTACCCAGTTAAATATAATAATACTAATAATTAACTACAACAACAGTACTATTTTTTATATTATCTGGTTTCAAATACTAATCAACAACAGAATCAATATTATTATTATTATTAGCAACAAGTCAATACATTTGAATAATAAATTACCCAGTTAAATATAATAATAATAATAACAATAATAATAATAATAATAATAATAATAATAATAATAATAATAATAATAATAATATTATTATTATTAGTCACCAGTTTAATTTCTGGATCATTTTCTCTCTTTTGGTGACATTTTTGACCTGAGCCCCCATTAATATCTGATAAATATTAACACAGTAGAAAAAATGATGGGGATGTGTAGCATAAAATTCATAAAAAAAAGAAAAAGAAAAAAAAAGAGACACAGAACAACAGCACTTCCAAATGTCACAGAGAGAGGCTGATTCCTTGTACCAACCGGTGAACAGGATGGGGAGAGCTGTTTCAGCATGTACGGTATGATGATTTGAAGCAAAGCCTCCCTGAAGAACTTCTTCCTCACTGTGCTGCTGTCATAGTCATATTTCTGCAGACCACAAACAAATAGAACATTTTTGAAGACCACCTTTATTTCTTCATTTTTATTCTAATACAACAATGACCCAGGAGCTGTTTCAGCTTTGCAGAGTAAAGACCCAACTAACGCACTTACTTTGAGTACTCGGTCCTGACAGCGCTGGATGGTCTTGCAGAGATCCTCCCCACTGTGGCCGTCTAGACTCTGATGGACCAGCTGCTCAAATGTGTGCACTGCGTTGTCCATTTGCTACATACATCAATAGAGCAATTTTAGGAAGGATTATCATCAACTTTGATGGTTTATTTGTAAAGATTATATAATTCTAAAGGACAAAGGCTATTTTGGAATAACATATCACAAAGTAAAAGCAATCAGTATGCACATTTTCTGCGTGCATATAATACTAAAATGACCATGGGATATTACATACCAAAATAGAATAGACGGATACATTGATAGACAGACAGACATATAGATAGATGTGATCTGTTTCACTTGCTATTTATTTATTTACTTATTTTTTTTTAATTGTAAAATCTCAGTACTAGTCTCAATTGCCAGCATACCTGCAATAAGAGGTAATACCTCAGGGTGGCGCTCATTAACAATAAACTGCCTTCTCTTTAATATGCTTTGACCATTCTTCTCATTGATTCATGCTCTTGGCCTCACTGCTAAATCGATGTGAACGCTTGTTCTTTATTTTGTTGGTAGGCACCAGAAAAATGAATGCAGGCTATGGAATGATTAATATCAAATCAATTTCAAGTGCTAGTGCCAAGTACTGCAAAACTTCAAGAAGTTTTAGATATTTCAAAAAATGAGGAAAGACACCTGTCTCATGAGGATCTGAGCTCTCTGGATGAACACAGAGGGACTGGACACATCACATCTCTGCTGGAGGCCTTCAAGGTTCAACGCCTCCATCTTCTCATAACAACTCTGCATCTTCACCGGATGGAAGGCCAACATGGAAATCTTGTCCATATGCTACGAAGAGAGGATTCTGAGTTAGCTATCTCTTTAAAAAGGCTCTGCTAACATTCTTAAATCAAAGTCCTGCCTCACCTCTCCCAGTTTCTCACTGCTGCTATCGTTCATGGTGTTCTTGCTGACCTCCACCAGCTCACGGAAGAGGATGTCCCTCACTTCAGAGAATCCTCTGCTGGTGGGCTCCATGAGGGCCTCCAGGATGGAGTGGATGTAGGGCTGAACCTTGCTTCTCACAAGCTGTTCAACACGGGGCAACACCAATGCTTCAAGAAGAGCATTAGACAAATATTAGCGCATTAGAAGAACATTGTTTAAATTACAGTTGATTGCATGAAAACTGAAGCTTTAAATTCATGTGAAATGTTCAGCACAAGTGAAATTCGCAGGATGAGAGACATTCTGACCTACAAGGGACTTCTATGTTTAAATGTTGTCTCACTCCTCAAATTGTGTGTCAAAACAAAGAACGCTTTAGAAAAGACTCAATTATGAAAGCTTAAGACCGATCACAATGACTCTAGAACACATAATAGGCCCTGGTATCTGTGAACAAGTGTTTGTAGGAAAGCACCTGTCCTACGTGTCAAACCGACCACTATTATTCCGTAAGAATGAAGGAGCCATCACAAACACACAGATGGACTCCAAAGTAATTTAGAGATCTGTACAAATACTCAAAAACATGCTTTCAAGATCATTTCGCTCGTGTTATTTGAAATGTGCTATGGGTGGAACACAGTCCTAGCCACAAATGACACAAGAAAAATGTAGTACTCTTGCCAAACCTACATTATGGCAGGACGGTCAGACCTAAAGGTTAAAGCCAAACTATGTTGACTGAGACTGAATTCCAGTGAAAGAAGGATCATGTGGAAGAATGTGAGACTGAAATAGTGCAGCTCAGAATAGGGTGAATTAAAATAAATTGTGGCATAATCGGTGTATTACATGAAGTCACAATCATTAAGTGTAGATTCAAAAGCATCTGTAATACTGAATCATCAGAACACAAGAAAAAGACTGATGATAAAGCAATGCACTTATTATACATATATAATTATAGCATCTTAAGATCATAATTGTCATGAATCAGGCAAGGTGTTTTTGCTCCTGCTTTCTGCACAGAGAAGGTTGATTGGTTTTTCTCTTACCACGGATCTTTCCAGAAACGTGCTCTTTGGACGTGATGATCTGATCCATATCTGTACGCAGAGCAGAGTCCAGACGGGGGCGCTCCACCTCACAAACTTGAGCCAGAGCTTCGTGTTGAGTTCTTGTCTGTGACAGCACCTGTCTGTATACTGCATCTGAGATCTGACAGAGCAAACAAACAGATGATAAACAGACCTCAAAAGGTATACACATACATGTAAAAATTAATTCCTTAATCCAGTAACAAACGTAATTCAATAAGTGGGTCAGTGGGGAAAGTCTGCACATGTTCAGGACATTTGCTGACCACGTGCATTTGTTTTTATGCCTTACAAACCTAAATGATTTATTTGTATAATGTATTGAACATTACAAGATAGTAAACTTGTCACCAAGGTAATAATCTAGCTGGTTTACACAGATAAAGTAAATTGTGAAACACCAATAACTGTCAAAATTGTGAGCCATGGAAGCCTCAAAAAGTGTTATACCATTTGGTAATGTTCCAGAGTGTAATCATATATATATATATATATATATATATATATATATATATATATATATATATTTATATTTGCAAAAACAGATAACTTTTTTTTTTCATTGTGCATTCCAATTAATCTCAATGAAACTGCAATTGTGCTTTTTTTGACTAGGTTAAAAAAAAACTTAAAAAAAACTACCCAACACAATAAAAACACGATAACATAAAAACTTTGAAAATTTTATCTGTTGTCTGTTTTTGCAAGTAAACTCTTCATATATAATAAAAAAAATTCCAATAGTATATTTTAATAGTAATATTTATTCCAATAGTAATATTTTTATTATTTTTATTCCAAATGATACTTCTCCAAATCTTGAAAATGTGGAATCTAATTTTTTTTATATCTATAATAAATGAATACATCTATTGCCAAGAGAATCGTTATAAAATCATGAAAATGGTTTGCAAATACTTGTGTATTTCTTTTTACAGCTTCAGAATTTACATATGAGAACCAACCAGCATCCAGTCCCTCTGTCTCTGTTGTAGTTTTCCTTTCAACCGAGGTACGATCAGATTCTTCAGTTCAGGGTGCAAAGTCTCCATCGCCAGGTTAGCAAGAATCTAGACACAAACACACACAGATGTAGATGAAAAAAAACATTGGTTACACAGCAACTGGAAGTACCGTTTAAATAATGATGACAGAATTTGAATAGTGCTTAAGAAACTGATAAGACAGTTTCGAGAGCATCATTAACTTCATGCTAACTGCTCAGTGGTTTTGCATGCATATCTTCAGTAACTAGACTGCAAACTGTACAATGTCAAACTATAAGTTTCTGAAAAACAATGCTTTATCTTATGCGCCCATCACAGATGGCTGTTTTGTTCATACTCACTGTATTTCATGCAATGACAGCCAAAACAGAAACAAGCTTTGATGACGAGAAACGCGCCTGCAAGAATAAGTCTGCTCTTTTCATGTGTGTTTTTAGGGATGGGACAATTGGTTCATCATAAATAACACACCAAACATGGCACGTTCTCTATCTAAATATTAGGATTAGCTCACACTTTAATATTGCCTGATATTGCCTGTGTTTGTTGAAGAGAGTAATGAAGTCAGTGAAAAGGGCTTCTTTATGACCTGACAGTGATTGCCTGAGACATTTATTTGAGGTGTATTAGCTGGTCACCTGTAAGGCATCTGGCCACACCATGCACATAAAATGGAGCAATGAGTAATGGCTAATTGAACTCAAATTACTGCTATAGGCTTGGCTGAACAAACTGGTACCAGTAACTATACAATGAACTTCATGTAAAGATGTTTGGGTGAGCGGCTTGATTTCAAGTTCCTATTAAATCCATGAGCTTCTGACCATTTCGTCCAACAGTAAATAGTACAGAATTGCTCTCACCCCCGCCCCTCGTCCAGTTTCCATAGCAACGCAGGGGCCAGGTGGGCAGTAACACCACGCAGACCCCCTGACAGAAAAACAAAAAACAGACGGCCCACACCCAGCAGTAATAACAGCCCACGCAGCCGTTTCCAGTGTGGTGTCACATCCAGGCTGACCGTGACGCCCTGTAACACCGCTGAGGTCGGGATGAAGAGGAATGACCATGTTTCTCGCACACGGACAATGTCAATACCTTCTTTATATACAACTCGTAGTACTTTTCCTTGGTTAAAGTGTAAGAACAGATGCATTAATTGGCTTTATACACACACAAAAAGCTCATTCATAAGAAACATTTCCTGGGTGTGTTCTGGAAGGAAGCAAAAAAAAAAAAAAAACAGCATTTAAAGTCCAAAACAAACAATTTCTTAGGAAGGTGCGAGTGTGCTTTTGAAGGAATATTCCAGCTACAACCAAATACAACCTTAGCTATAAAACTTATGCTGTTGACTACCCCAGAAAATACATTTAATGTCATCTCTCATTTGGTAAAAACAAATTCTTTGACAATAATGCACAAAAAGTGATGTCTTGACTAACAGTGACGCATCAGACTTGAATGTGCGCAAAATAAAAGGGATTTTAAAGCTATAGTAGAAGAAGAAGATATTCAATGACATTTAAATGGCATTTTAACTTAAATTCTGGACAGTTTGTCACTGAAAGCTATCAAAAGGTTATTGAATTGAAATTTTAAAAACTAAACATTTTATGTAGGGATGCCATGAAAAAAAAAAAAAAAGCGCTAACCTTAAATAGATTAACTGACGCCAAACATCATATGCAGTGGAAAAAGGCTTTTAATTTTAAGAATATTCATTTAAGTACACTGCGTTCCAAATTATTATGCAAGTGATATATCAGTAGGATTTCAGTACAATAAAGAGTCAGATTTTTGTTTGTGTTGTTTTTCACATCTTTTTAGTTAACTGGTATCAATCTCAGACAGGTTTGTTCAATAGTTTGCAGTTCTTCTTAGGTAAATGGAAACCCTACTTAAAGAGGTTGTTCCACATTATTAAGCATGTCACAGTTCTCATGAAATATGGTGAGGAAGAAATATCTTTCTGAAGATGAAAAGCATGGAGCAATGCAATGTCTTGCAAAAGGCATCAAAGCAAACAATATTTTGCGCAAAGCAAATAGAAATTATTGAACTGTCGAAAGATTTGTGAGTGACTTGGAGCACAGAAGATCTTGGTCAGATAAAGATTTATTAAGGAAACTTTTTGTCAAACAAATGAACTGTATTATAATACCAGCTGTAAAAAGGCCACTGCTGAGCAGTAAACAGGTGTTTGAAGCTACTGGAGTCTCAAGATCCCCTTTAAGAGCACTGTATGGTTGTGTGTGTGTGTGTGTGTGTGTGTGTGTGTGTGTGTGCGCGCGCGCGCATGAGACAGTGTGAGGTGTGAGGACAACCAGCACCCAATAATTTTAATGATTGCCTGTTTGCATTTTATTCAAATCTGTGTGTGTACGTGAGAAAGCAGGCAGGATAGATATTCCTAAATCTATTAGAAAGGTTATTTCTAGCACATTATGACTAAAATGAGACAGCAGTATAAACCAGAGACCTGACCATAACTCACCCCTCTAATGACACATTCTCAGCTGTCTCTCTGCTCTGCGGTTTAGACGTTATTGAGGGTTTGTGCTGCTTCAGCACATTACAGAGCTTAAATACAGAGTGATCAGTCTGATTTATCAAGATAAAGTTTTAAATGATCTAGTCTTTTAGAAATGGGCTTCAGGTCAGATGGAAAGATGTAAAACATTGTATTTGGTATATTTATGTGTTTAAATGAGTTTGGGAGGGATAAATAGGTCATTCATAAAGATTAATTATGATGTCACAAACATTAGCACATTAAGATATGACCACCCACATTAAATACTTAAGAAACTCATGGAGGTTAGTCAGACATAATGGATAATTTACATATAGAGGTCTTAAAGGAACAGTATGAGTTTAAGAGTCACTGAGTTTCTAAGGGTCATACAGCATGGAAAAATATCAATCTAAAAGTAAATACAGTTTTTTTTTGGTGTTTAAAACCAGTTTAAAACCATGACTAACATTACATATAAGACAAAAATAAAAAGCTACAATATGGTCTCTTGCCCCTGCTTTTACCTTCTAAAAAGCCAGCTTTTGGCTTTCCAACTGATGGAAGTTGGTTTGGCATGGATCTAGCTGGTCTAAGATGATCATTTATGGTCATTAGTTGGTCTAGATGGTCAGTTGCCAAATTACCAGGTCTAGAGGCAATTACAAGCTGGTGGGTCAAGTTTAACTTTGTAAACCATCTTGGTCAGGCTGGTAAACCACTTTAAGTGTGTAGACCTAATTCCTTCAACCTAGACTCTCTCAAATTCTCCACTGCTGAAGTTCTCAGTGAAATTAATATTGTTCATTTAAGAGTGTTAGCCACACCTGAGTCAAAGTTTGGGTGCCCTCCCACCTGTCTGGGACAGAAGATAAAGCCTGGATTGAGGACATGTAGAGGAAACTCTACCCGAATGATCCAAGGAAAACAGAAGTGCACAGGGATAAATGCTGTCTGAACTGTTCTTTCCTCCTCTCTGTCTCGTTCTTTGATTTCGCCTACATTGACATTCTCTAAGGCCCATTAGATAGCATTAGGAGCACCTTAAACTCACTAAACATATCAATGGAACGATGCATTTGATATGCAAAGCATCCTGTTTTGTATAAAGGATGATTTATTTCTGACATTTGCCAGATGTTCTACACGAATAAGAATGATCTTCACCAACCTGTGCTTGGTTTCCACACATCATGTCCCAGGTGCCATAGTGACCCTTGGCCTGCCTGTAGAGCCGCAGGGCATCCGTGAAAGCTGGTGTCGCAACCTTACACTCTTCTGACAGTCCTAGAGAGATCAAGAAACATGACATGTTATAGAAGCGTGTCATACGATTGCCTATGGCCAAATCACAGCCATGCTGATATTGAGCAATAATCTCTTAATAAACTACTCTTGTGCTATTGCTCATATATTCAACAAGGTTGTCAACATCCTTCTAGACACTTACTTAATTTTTTTTACAAAACCATCTAAGATTTGCACTAACCATATTAATTTAAACAGTTCAGTTTGGTTGGCCTCAAGAGTTTTTGAATTCAGGTCTGAACAATCCTAACCAGCTTTTGATTTTTTCTTGTCTTTTTGCTGGTCTAAACTGGTCACGGCTGGTAGACCAACTTGGACCAGCTATAAATCATGTTAAGCTGGTACAGCCTGCCTGATTTTTCCAGCAAGGAAAAGGAATAGATTGCCATTTTAATAAAAAAGTTGTGCTCAAGAAAAGGACCTGTACTTAAAAGACCTCATCTTCACTTGGAGATCTTTACATTCACTAAGAGTCTGTGGATGGAAACTACAGCTACCACCACTCAAGCAGAGAACCCACAAGACCTAACGTGACAAGACTTATTGGAAAAACACTTAAATGGAGATATAATTATACAGTACTGTAGCGAAGATGGATAATGTGCTCAATGTAGGACTGTTTGCATAAAAGCTGCACATCAGAGGTGATGAAAGAATTCCAATTTGCCATGTAGACGATGATCAAACGATACCAAACAGTCACATTCTCGCCATTACAAGTCTATCTGAACAGCTGTTATTTGGGGAGATTTGAGTCTTTTGGGATAAAGATAACCGGTCCCACTTTATATTAGGTGGCCTTAACTACTATGTACTTACATTTAAATTAATTATTTGGTACAATGAACTTATTGTGTACATACATGTTTTTACATTGTACTTATGTTTTTAAAAATACCTATATGTAGTTACACCTGTAATTAATTTCTTTAATTACATTTATAATTACACTGTTGACCCATCCCTTACACCTGAAACCACCCTTAAACCGACCCAGACCACCAAACCTGTCCCTAACCTTACCCGTATCCCACCTCAATAGTAGCAAAAGTGTTTTGCAATACAATATGAACACAATAAGTACATTGTACTTATTTTTTGATGCAAGTACATAGTAGTTAAGGCCACCTAATATAAAGTGTGACCAGATAACCTTTTAGAGTTGCTTTCCTGTTGGCAGCGGGAAGTGAGTGTGAACCATAAAGTTACACATATGGGCAAGGAAAGACAAACACAGATGGACATGAGCAATGGCAAGCTGCACAAACACTCATAAGACTAGAGCTGGTGATGGGGAGCGTGTATATCTGCGTGCTGCAGTAAGTTTCAGATTGGCTGACACAAAGACAGGAAGCCAGCAGTGAGAGATGGAGGGATGGAGTGTGTAACAGTCTGTCAGGAACAGGAAATCCACTCAGCGTCCATTTTCCAGGACTCCGAGAAAGAGAGAGAGGGAGGCTGAGACAGCGAGAGAGAGAGAGAGAGAGAGAGAGACACACACACACACACACACACACACACACAGAATGGAGGAAAGTAGAAAATAACTAGCTTTTCTTGGCATGAGCCCCATGAGAAAACACTAGATGCGTTTGTCAGCAGTCTGCTTGGAGAAAGTCCCTAGAGTTCTGTGCTCGATAAAACAATAACCCCAAATCAGTATCAAACCCCCTCGTCCCAAACATGTCCACCGGTAATAAAACTAGCAGTCCTAACAAACTACAGACACCTTACATCAAAAGATAATTTCAACGTGGCTCACTGTGTGTGTGTTTAGAGTCAGGTGGAAAATAAACTAAAAAAAAAAAAAAAAAAAGCTGCACTCTTTCTCTGGCAAGCTGGCAGGCCTGAGAAACTCAACGCGAGAGTCTTGAGCAAAAAATAGTACATATGGTAGAGTTTAGCGTGGGCCGCCTCTGGCATGGGGCTGCACGGTGGTTAGCCGAGACTCCTGGGATGGCTGGTTCCCAGGGTTCCTATGCCATCGCATGTGTGCACTCTTACCATTACTGTTTCGTTCACTGGAGCATTTCCCATTTGGGCTAAAAGCACAGAAACTAGATGAGTTTCAACAAAAACGTCTTATCACTGAATCAATAATGAGAACCAAGGAAAACATTTCAGCTTTTTAAATGACATTTCTTTCCAAATCTCGAGGAAAGCTATGTCTAGACTCTAGAGCAAACAAACATAAATCTTACCATGGACTGACTTTTACAAGTACATACAAATTATACTTATATTAACAATATTCACATTTTTAGTTTAAGTATAAACAAAAACAAGTGAATGTACACACAATAGAATGTTTCTTTTTAATTTAAAGGGGCCATAAAATGTTTAAATCAAATGTTCAAAATCTTTTGAATTTCAGTGAAGAACATTCAGTGCACTATGAAAACATAGTACTTGTAGAATGTAAAATTTCCACCCCAGTAAAAGAAACCTATTAATACTAAGCAGAAAAAGAGACTAAGAAGAGAGGGGAAAAAAAATTGTGACTGCCCACATTACTACAGCAAGTGCTATTTAATTGAATAAATTAATAAAAATTGTAAATTAAATTAAATTGTAAAAAATAAATAAGCAAACAAATAGATTTTTTATTTTACAGTCTTAACTCTTATAATAATAACTACTATATAGTAATAACTTTAACAAAAAATGTACAGTTCTTGAACCTTTTTGAATTACAAAATTAATCAGTTAATTAATTTCATATTTGTACACTCAGTTTCTTTTAAAATAATGATTTGTCATAATTACAAAAAAAAAAAAAATACAAGAAATATATTAGTCTTTATGGGAAGGTGGGGTTGGGGTTAGTGGTCGACCGATATTGGTTTTCTAACAGCCAATGCCGATGCCGATATCTATCCGTTTTAGATAGAACTGTTAACGACAACCGCGGACAAGAGGAAGAATGTGAGCACTGTGTACTCAGGTGCTGCCGTTTTCAGCGCTGTCAAAATAAAGCCCCACCTCGGACGCATCGGCCAAACAGGAAAAACATATCGGCCGAAGCCGATATTTGAAAAATGGCAAATATCGGCCGATACATCTGTCTTTCCGATATACCGGTCAACCACAAGGTGGGGTGATTAAAAAATAAATGCATAATCTATTTAAAAGATACATCGGAGATCCATAAAGAAAAAAAACAAACAAACAACAACAACAACACTGGCATCACATCTAAGTCTTTACCCAAATAGACGGTCACAGTGTGCCTATTACTTGGCGCAAAGAGCTGTTATTAAATTTCAGCATTAATTCAAAGCATTGTGTTTGATTGTGTATTCCAGCTATCAACAGTGTCTATGGTTCTATGAGAAACTGACATTCACCTCTACTTTAATTTTAAAACCTGTTTGTTTCCTTTCTGCCATTGGTCTCCACACTATGATGTCATAATGGGTGTGATGATATGATTGATTACCAACTATCCCAGTTGCCAATGAGACGGGTACGACTACAACAAAACAAATGACTAACCACCACCACAGGCTGTCAGAACAATGACTAGAATACAATTACTAGATGAACAAAAATGTTCAGAATGCGACATTTGCATTGAATCCCCAATGTTTGAAACTCTCCATTGGTTTAGTCCCATACCTGAAGACTAGACAGATCAATAAAAACATGCATTGAGTTCATACACAGCCCGAGTTCAAATTCAAACAGCTTAAAATAGAGTGTATCTGTGGTTTGCTTTATCTTAGGCTCTTTGAAAGGCCTTTGTGTAGAATTCATCTTGATTGCTTTCCAGTGCTGTAATAAAACCCAAGCACTTTGAGCACTTGCTGTAATACCACAGCTTTGCATGTGGTTGATCTTTTCTGCCCTCGGGTAGCCCTCTAGCAAAAACACAGAGCTGTGTTCTCACGTATGTGGAGAAACTACCTGAAGTCATTCAGCCCTCGGCTTCAGGCAGGTCTCAGGGATTTTGCAGAGCCCTTCCCTGATGCCTCAAAGGCAAATGATATTCCCTATGTATGGCCCTATGAAATGCTATTTTTTTTCCCAAATTCCATTAAAATTTTTCTGGATTCAATTTTTTTCCCCATTTTAATTGTTTTAGACTCTGTTTTAATTGTTAAATGAAATGTTATTAAACAAAAAGCATGTCAAATTATTTGAAATCACAAAACTTATTTAACAGCATTACAGCAATTTATCAAATGTTTAACAAAAATTACGTTAAGGCAATATAAAATGTTTTTGTTTTTCTCAAATTCAGCTTTATTTTTACAAAATTCAATGTTCCATTAATTTCATAGATTCCATTTTAATGGTTTAATTAAATTAATAAATCAAAGCAATCTCTAATTAATTGATTTTATATTTAAAACTTCATTTATTTATTTATTCAGAAATAGTTGTGCATTAACATTTTTCTGTTAAATTAATTCTAGTAAATATTTATCTTGTATATATTCCTTTAAAGATGTTTTAATAATAATTTTATTATTAGTAGTAGTACTATCATTACATTAAGCAATATATTTCTGTCACAGTTTCTTCAAGTTAAACCAAACTTTTATTTTGACTGGTTGTTGTGAAGTTTTTGATTGTATATGATATTATTTCTCAAAAGAAATGGTAAAATGCTAATGAAGTGACTTTCAGAGCAGTTCCAGAGATTATGTTCATATGTTCATGTACTCATATATTGAGGTGGCCGAGGCTGAAATCACCGCGAGCGTCACGCATGCTTTGGAATTTGTGTAGTAAATGAAGCTGCACTTCTGCGCCATTCATTCACAAAGAGAAACGCAGAAGGTGTAGAATTCATATTTAAATAGTATTTTGCAACTTAGTATTCACAGACACTACTCCATATTGCGTTTTGATTTAAGTGTACTAAACTTACTTTTGATTTATCAATCCAAAATTTGGAAAATTCTGTGACATTCCACGTTATACAGTAAATTCCATTTTTATGACTGAATCCACAATTCTATCTCTTTTTTTGGGCTGTTGCCAAGCCAGGCCCTGTACTTAACCTTCAGGATCTTAAAAAGCCTGGAGGCAAGCTAGAGATCTCACAATGTTTGCTGTACATATTGATCTGGCATGCTGTACATGTTAATTTTAAATCAATATGCGAAACAGGCTGAGGAACAACACTTCTTCTTTAAGACGTCTTGTGAAAGTCAACATTTACCATAATTAAAACACATTACTCATCTTATTGTTCATGAGTTATACTCCAAGTTATTCAAAATAAAATAATGGTTTAATAATCTTTGATAAAAATGCACTAGATTCACCTCTGCTATTGTTTTTGGTGATGTCACAAGACGACTGGTTAACATGAAGCAACAGTGAAACTGCCATTTATGCTTTTATACACAGCTGAGTTTTGATTTCAAATCTTGCTAACAGCACACACTAATTATAAGACAGCAAAATAACAACAGAAGCATAACCATTTGGAAAAAAATCATCTAGATGTTTCAATAAACATTAGCCTTCAAAATCCTACTTTTCAATTCCCAATGGATAAAATCAAGCCCAGCCCAACATATTTTCACCAGTTTGTGTCACACAAATGAAAAATATGCCACAATAAGGTAGTCAAATGGTTTGCATAGTTTCTGCAGGTAAATCAGCAGGAAGGTCACTGCATGCAGCCCCTGGCTAAAGAGTGACTTGAAGGTCCCACCTTTAAAAGATCAATCTCTGACTGTAGAGAACAGAGAGGTCTGGGTTTCCTCAAAGTGGACAGACAGGTGAGAAGGAATTGGGGGGGGGGAGGAATTTATGATTATTATATGCCTCTTCAGGTTAGGCCGTGAGTGATATAGCTTTACTATTTATCAGACACTACCCTAAGGTCTTTGATGTTATAGCCTATATCTACGTAAATTGTCTTATGTCATTATCATTTGTGATCTACAAAACTAGTCATTTGCTGTCATGCCTTGACAAGCCTAACTGAGAGTGCCCCAAGGCATTATGGGAAGGTGTTGACATGTGGTCAGAGGATGTTCAGTTAGCAGGCAACGACTGGCAACATGTTAGAGCTATGCTGCTCTGCAAGTTGTGCAATTCCTATATCAGCCAATAAATACAATACCTCCTTTTATTAGTTTGTCAACGTCTATAGTGCAACATTCTTCAGACACTCTTTAACATTTTTTATTTAAACTTTATATGCAACTGCAGTAATTTTATTGTCTTTATTATGATAAGACAGTGTAGAGGAAACACGAAGCTGGGGGGGTATCAGGAAAGTTCCTCAAGCTGGGATTCGAACTCGGGACACCCATAATGCGACTGCGTTACGATGTTGGCGCATGGCCCACTAGGCTATTGGCGCCAACTGCAGTAATTATTTTTAATAATCTCTCTTTTTTTTATTTTTTATTTTAAATTTGCACCATTCAAATAAATCTCATATGCTCACCAAGGCTGCATTTATTTTATCAAAAACACAAAATTACGTGTTTTCTAGTGTAATGTAATAAAATATTTTAAAACAATTTATTCTTTTGATGGCAAAGCTGGATTTTCAGCATCCATTACTTTAGTCTTCAGTATCACTTGATACTTCAGAAATCCTTCTAATATGCTTATGTGATGTTCAGGAAACATTTCTTATTATTATCATCAGTGTTTAAAACGGTTGTGCTGCTTAATATTTTTGTGGAAACCATGATATATTTTTCAGGATTAATGTATAATGTGTTCAAAAGAACGGCATTTATTTGAAACAGATGTCTTTTGTAACATTACAAATGTCTTTACTGTGAATAATGTAAAAAATATATATAAACTTAAAAATATAAAGTTCTTAAAAAAAAAAAAAAAAAAAAAAAACATTTGAAAGCAAAATAGTACCTTCTATTAAATTTGACTTAAGACATTTACTAATTTGATTTCTACATAGAAATTCCTAGAAGATAATATCAATGCATTCTAATGATGAATTTTTAAAAAATGACACGTCATAAAGAGCATTAAAAGTTCACTGTTTTTGCATGGGATATTTAGCATCAGTTAAAATGACAAAAGGAACATCCCCACACCTTAAAGTAATTTCAAAAGCATTCAACATTTCAAGCTGTGACACAAACACTTCTTCCCTTCACATACACAGTCATAGACACACACCCTGCTGTGTGATTTGAAATATGACGATAAGCCAGAAGACAGGTGATTTGCGAGGGTGGAGTTGAAGGTAATGTAATACTATGAATTTTTACAAAGGCATGCAGATATTTCTGAGCATATGTAGCTAGAAATGCTCTACAGACTATGTTTGAATGACGGGGAGCACAGATAAATGTCACAGGTCAAATTTTGCTGTTAATTCATGTCTCACTGTGATGCAAGTCAGAAAGAAATGATTATGCAGCAAATGCTCTGGTATGGAGATCCATTTTAAGGTTATTTTGGATAGTAGTTGACATGGCAAAATCGACTCCTTTATGCCGACAAACTACAACTTTCTCATGACAATGTGCATTTTTTTGTGTACACAAATCAGCAAATGAACATTAACATGTGAACTACTGTTTCCCGTAATTGTGATATAGATAAAGTAGACAAGACAGGTCTTTTTAAACTCAGCCATGCAGATACACTTAGAGAGAAGCACATATGGCTTCAATCTAAAAATGAATGCTTTGCTTTGTCTTTGTCTGTGACCGTGACTCACCGTTGTTGCTGTGTCTCACACAGTCCTGGAAGACGGCGTGCCACTTCTTCTGTTCTTTCTCCGTCATGACACAGAAGTAGTGATGGCGGGCATATGGATGCCACAGGATGAGGGGAAACTGTGTGGGACATTTCAGAAATGGGGCACCGGCAGCTTTGGCCTTTGTATCTAAAACAAAAGATATAGTGTGTTCATACTCTGACTTTAAAATAATATTGTGCTACATGTCCATAAGGATCTTTTAGAATTCTGATAGCATTTTCTGACAATGCTGCTTTTCTATCTGTTTATTTAATTATTATTGTATTAATTCATTTCTCACCACTCAGGCTATTATTGAGAAGCCCCAGGTATTCCTCCATCGAGGTCAGGGCTCTGTACCCGGCGCAGTTAATGGCCCCTTTGGAGTGGAGACCTCGATCATGTGCCTGTAGAGGAAACAGATAGCTCAGCATCACTCTGCAGCTGGTGACAAATGACAAACATGTCCACTAACAGCAGTACATTTGATATTCACTTTAGGTCCAGTAATGCAAGATTAACATTCAAATCATTTTTCTTGTGTTTACATTTAATTATCTGAGCTGGGCATGTTTGTGGTGAAAGTTAGGGTAAAAAAAACAAACAAAAACAAATAAACACGCTCAGCGGTTTACACTCACCGCTTTGCTCTCATACAAGCTGATGTTGTAGGAGTCGCCCACATACAAAAAGCGGCTCCTCCATTTCTTGCTCTCTTCCAGGTACTGAAACAAACCTCCAGAGAAGATGGATTTGTTCTTCAGAGGGTCCTGTGATGGGAACGCAATTTTAAATGAATGCAAATCAAAATCATTTTACTAGATGAAAGCATGACTAAACAAAACAATGGATGGTGTTTAGAAGACCGACGTGAAAAACACTCCCAGCAGTCTGAAATAACAAAAGGCCAGCTTGAGACGTGTTTATATAACATAGATCTGAGTGATTCAGCCAAAAATAAGAAATGGGTGGAGCAACTGGTACATAAAAGACATTCAAGCTGGTGTTATGTCTACAATCAAACCACTGCTTTCTGTTAATGGATGCTGAATTTACCACTGGTGGGTGCACATGCCTTTGAACACGGTTAATCGGTTAATCTTTGAAACTAAATACAAATAAATGCAGACAGATATTTTCCAAGTCCAGCTGTCCCGACTCATAACATCTGAGAGACTTCAAATATGAGAGTGCACAAGCGTTTTTCTTGGCCATGGTCTAGATTTCTGTGATGAGTAGAGATCAAATGACTTCATGGACAATTGATAATTGGGGAGGCCAGGAAAGTTTGGAGACCAATAAGACAGGAGGAGCGTTCACAACTGAAGGCTGATGAGTTTCTTTCTGCGCATTTGTTGAGATAACCAAGATCTCAGAACATCCCTCAAACCTAATGCAATCAAACCATTTCAGCCAACAATGTGTTGGTGACTGATCTTGAACTGTTTGAAAGATTTTTCTACTGCAGAAAAGCTGGTTTTAGCTCCTTTGATGTGCTCGTCTCAACCCAGAAACAATTAATATCAGAGTTCTGGGGTGGAAAGTTTTCAAAACAACAACTTAAACCCAGAGCACACCAAGCCGATGGTCGGCCGACTAAGTTTTCTCAGTGTGTTCCTCCCCGTCAGCTGAAGTTTGTCCTCGTCGGCTTTTTTTCGGCCGATTCGACATGTTGCTTGGTGCATCGGGGCAACTTTGGACCCAGATGCTGCCAACATGAGCCGACCCCACAGTCTGCTTTTGTCACCATTAGTTCGTCGACGTCGGCTTGGTGTGTTCCATACATTAGTCTGGCAAAACTAGGTAGATCATTCCCATTATAATCAAAGTCTTCTAAACTGGAAATGCCTGGGGGCGATGTGCATTCAGTTGATGGATGCAAAGTTCCCATGCACTGGACAGCAGCTCCAGTCACTTCAATTTTTCATGTTTATCGTAAACAAAGACAGTAATGCTCCAAGTTCATTTGTGGGCAGGTTATGTTGTCAGTTACACCATCCTTAGTGGAAATGTGGGCTGGCACCAGCACCAGCATAATTTTGGTGCAAAATGACATTAGAAAGCAAGGTCTACCCAAGATCCTTTGATGCTACAGTTGGTGGAATGGCGTCTGAAGTCTTTATGTGCTTTTGTGTGTTTGTATTTGCTATTCAGGCCTTTGTTACAAATATTTAACTTGTGTGAAATCTGCTCCACTTCCTCTTCACTGACTTCATGCCGATAAGCACAACCACAGAGCCTTCAAAATGAGGGAAACAGTACAGCAGAGCCAAAGGTGGGGGTGGGTGGGTGGGGGGGGGGGTGGGGGGTGGGGGGGGGCTTCTGATCTCATTTGAACCTGCAGTGGGCAATATTCTTTGCCATTATTTTTCCATTCTTTGACAATCTTTCCTGATCCCTCTGGGATCCACATGATTAGACAGAAAGAGGTGAAATATAGGGGGTTTTACCTTTCTATGTAGCAGTTGTGTCTGGGTATTCCCTCCTCCTTCGATCTCATAGCGTACGCTGTTGAACAAAGCCACAGCGTACTGCTGCTCATAAAACCTCCCAAACTCTGCCATCACAGCGCTGGTGCGGGCTAAGTTGGAACAGAGATACAGGAATGTTAGGTTTAAAGAAGGACCACAGCACAGGAAAGAAATTATTACTTTACAGCTGCAGAGTGCACTGCAAATTGCAGGTTGCATTTGCTAGAGGTTACTTTAGGTCAAATGGCAGTATAAATATTTAATCACTATCACAAAACATTATAAACCGGTTTAGTTAGCTTTAGTCTTTTAGTTGAGAATATTTCCCAAAAGCAATTAGGCAAGATAACAACAAAGATGCAAACACCGAGGAAAAACCCAGCCTCTCACAGCATCAAACAAAACAGAGCTGTAACTTGATCCAAGATTTTTAGTTGACTAGAACTACAGTGTGAAACACAACAAGTGAGACTCCACTGTCAAACGCACATCATTAGCCCATTTCTGCGAGTGTCGGTTTGAAAGTGTTCAAATGGGGATCATCATTATATTGCCCAGTCCGATTATTAAACCACAAAATACTGAAATTTATTTAAATAAATATGAAATCTGCATGCTTCAAAGTCTAATATAGTACTAAAATATTGTTATTATAAAATGTATAATAATAATAATAATAATAAATGCACATTATTTTCATAAAATAGTAATTTAATAATTTAAATAAATTAATCAAATAATTTTAGAAATAATAAAATCACAATTTATTAAATACATTACCATATTTGTTGCAAGGGGAAAAAATAATATTAACCAAAATAATAACCTTATGATTTTTGGGACATTTTGTGCAGCCCTCACTGTGTATTCTATTACAACATTATAACAGATATAATGAAATATATCTTATCTGTGAAAATGCTGATCCTAAAATTCAATAGGGTTACAACACAAAAGGTGATCAACAATAAACGGGAATTCCTGATAAAGAGAGAAACAGTTGCAAAAACAGTCAAGTGTGGAAACACATGGACACAGTATGAAAATAAACATTAAAAATGAAAAGACCCGAGCCTTCAGGCTTATCGAAGCTTTATGAAAAGAAGATGGTGCTATTAAGATGAATTTGCTTATATAAAGAGGTCAATAAATGGAAAAAGTGATGCATGATCAAAGGCGACCACATTTGAATGCCATATTCAAAGCATAGTGGTCTAGTTTTAAAGCAATCAATATCTGTGGCATTTAATATTAACAGGACGAGAGTCTTAGCGTTTGGATGCTGATGAAAGTTGGCACGTGTTTGAATGCATGTGAAAGGACATACTTCCATGAAAAACAGGAAGGAACAACCTGACAGGAACGGAAAAGGAAGGAGGGCCACATCTGATGTCAACTGAAGTTACAGAACAACACTCTAAATACACATGGCCTTCTGGGTATTCCGGTTTACTGTACCATGGCCTACAGTAGGTCTCCACAGGAAGGAATCTCTTCACTTACACCTCAATTCTCAAGCACTCCATCAGATTAGAAGCTTCTTGTTACAGGACATTTGAATGAAAAGCATGTTGTTGTGTTTGCATGAATGCAGCAGCCGGTGTGTCTGTGAGGGCAGACCGTTCTCTAGCAGACCCACTATTGTATTAAACTAGAATAACTTGTAGACTCAGTTTGCTTTGTGTTGACTATTTCTCAGTATTCATTCACATGTATATTTGCAGAGAGTGTTTCTAGACGCTCAGTTGGCACAGGCGGAACAGGTGCTGGCGACGATTCGCTAGAAAACTTCTTATCAACATAAACCCTGAAATGTAATGCTGTTGTGAACACTGTACATCACGTCACTCGTCACATCTTAAGATGGGTTTCACTGAGCGTGTTAAAGTGCATTAGAGCAGGGGTTTTCAATCCTGGAACCCCAGGTGGCTGCAAGAGAATGCTATGAGGTCCATGGAAAAGCTAAAAAAATACTGTTAAAAAAAGGTAACTACGAGGAAACTAAATACAATTGATTAAAATAACTAAATATTAATAAATAATAAAATAAATCAGTACTTAACCCTAACGGCACAGTACTATAAGTAGAAAAAATGTATAAATGTAACATAATAGAAACTAAATATTTCCAAAATTATATTTACACTTTCAAATTCTTCCTGTTATTGTATAAATTGGGTCTATGTACATAAAAAATAAACAGTTGTCTTTGAAAATGTTAAATATTAGGATGTAAAACAAAGCATTGACATTTTATATTACATATAACACACACATACATACAGTGGGGAAAAAAAAAATCAGCAGGGGATCAAATAATTTTGTACATTTGCCCACTGACAAAGAAATGATCAGTTTATAATTTTAATGGTAGGTATAATTTTTAATGAACAGTGAGAGACAGAACAACAACAAAAAAAATCCAGAAAAACTAATTTAAAAATAGTTATAAATTGATTTGCTTTTTAATGAGTCAAATAAATATTTGATCCCTTCGCAAAAAAACATGACTTAGTACTTGGTGGTAAAACCCTTGTTGGCAATCACAGAGGTCAGACGTTTCTTGTAGTTGGCCACCAGGTTTGCACACATCTCAGGAGGGATTTTGTCCCACTCCTCTTTGCAGATCCTCTCCAAGTCATTAAAGTTTCGAGGCTGACCTTTGGCAACTCGAACCTTCAGCTCCCTCCACAGATTTTCTATAGGATTAAGGTCTGGAGACTAGTGGCCACTCCAGGACCTTAATGTGCTTCTTCTTGAGCCACTCCTTTGTTGCCTTGGCCATGTGTTTTGGGTCATTGTCATGCTGGAATACCCATCCACGACCCATTTTCAATGCCCTGGCTGGCTTCAGTGCCCCATCCCTGACAGTACATGGGCCCGTCCATCGTCCCCTTGATGCGGTGCAGTTGTCCTGTCCCCTTAGCAGAAAAACACCCCCAAAGCATAATGTTTCCACCTCCATGTTTGACGGAGGGGGTGGGGTTCTTGAGGTCATAGGCAGCATTCCTCCTCCTCCAAACACGGCGAGTTGAGTTAATGCCAAAGAGCTGGATTTTGGTCCCATCTGACCTCAACACTTTCACCCAGTTCTCCTATGAATCACTGGCAAACTTCAGACAGGCTGTACATGTGCTTTCTTGAGCAGGGGGACCTTGCAGGCGCTGCAGGATTTCAGTCCTTCACAGTGTAGTGTGTTAACAATTGTTTTCTTGGTGACTATGGTCCAGCTGCCTTTGAGATCATTGACAAGATCCTCTCGTGTAGTTCTGGACTGATTCCTCACCGTTCTCATGATCAGTGAATCTCCACAAGGTCAGATCTTGCATGGAGCCCCAGACTGAGGGAGATTGACAGTTATTTTGTGTTTCTTCCATTTGGGAATAAATCGCACCAACGGTTGTCAGCTTCTCACCAAGCTGCTTGGCGATGGTCTTGTAGCCCATTCCAGCCTTGTGTAGGTCTACAATCTTGTCCCTGACATCCTTGGACAGCTCTTTGGTCTTGGCCATGGTGGAGAGATTGGAATCTGATTGATTGATTGCTTCTGTGGACAGGTGTCTTTTATACAGGTAACAAGCTGAGACTCACTATAAGACAGTGCTCCTAACCTGATCATCTC
Source organism: Acrossocheilus fasciatus (assembly GCA_036784905.1). NCBI lineage: Eukaryota > Metazoa > Chordata > Actinopteri > Cypriniformes > Cyprinidae > Acrossocheilus > Acrossocheilus fasciatus. Next base: position 9,152,549 of record CM071958.1, read on the forward strand.
TTGTCAGTGGGCAAATGTACAAAATCAGCAGGGGATCAAATAATTTTTTCCCCCCACTGTGTGTGTGTGTGTGTGTGTGTGTGTGTGTGTGTGTGTGTGTACACACAAATATACATATACACACACACATATTTTAATGTTATATTTTATTAGACTTTATATAATATAACTTAATCTTTAAATTATATAAGTTTTAAATTATCTGTAGTTTTTCCCGTAACCATTTTCAAAATAGCCCACTTGTGCCATTTTTTTTATTTTATTTATATTTTCATTAGAATTATTATCATCCAAGGTTGATTTATCTTTTTTGCAATAATGTATAAATTTTCAGACATGACACCAAGTCATTATCATACTTCAGACACTTTTAATAAAAAACAATATCATAAGACATTTATTGATACCAACAGTTCCCTAAGACATTCTTGCAATTTCAACAAAACCTTAACTGTCAGTTAGATTATTTTACCTTAGTGACAATTTTAAAAAGTTGAATTCCACAAGTCAAAGCTACCTATCCAATGACCATAGAGACTGTAAAAGACTAAAAGCTGACAAACATCCCCTCCCACATGCACAGTCAGCAAATGAACCCTTCACTGAAACTGAGGAAGGGAGGGAAAGATATGGGGGAGACAGATAAAAACAAAAGTCTGAGAACATGATGACACCTTGAGAAGATCCTCCCCATTACTCCAAGACATGTTCATACTTGCTCTCACTCTCTCAGAAAACATCCAGACCTATTAGTCAAATAGTTCACAAGGGAGGTCTAGAGATCCCTAGAGGAATTTCCTGTGTTCTAACCTCCCTTCAACCTCCTGACCTCCTGTCCATCTACCACAAACATCTTCATAACAGCTTCAGGCTTCATAAAGGGAGAGTCTATGAGGGCGGCCTTCTCTTGCAAAGACCAAACAGCTTCCCACAGTTCAATACTAAACAGTGGTGGAATTTCAAAAGGGCTGACTCAGCAGACACACTCAGCATTTTATGACATCAGCACATACATCTGCATGAGATCCACCTGCATTCATCTCACAGAAATTAAACATTTCTCTGAAATGAGCTCAGAACAAGACGATCACTTCGTCAAGTGCCAGCTCACCAAGTGACTCAAGCCTATCATCAGTGAAAGATCCGGCTGGTACTTCAAACACACACAATAAACCCCTATACTTCTAACCAGTCCTGACTTGTTCTTAGTGTGTGTGTGTGTGTGTGTGTGTGTGTGTGTGTGTGTGTACATACAAAGCTGCGGTGATCCAAAATTTCCAGTCACAGCCAAAAGAGCTTTTGTTTTCCAACGTTAGAAAATTCTCCCACACTATGTTTGTTTCACTCAAACTGGTTTTTCAACAGTTTTCCACAACTGAAGATTGTTGTAAATGAACACTTAGGCTATATTTATCAAGTCTGTTTTCATCCAGAGATACTTTCTATGATTGACATGAGGGAAAAAGACGAGAAGCAGATCCAAAACACAGTAACCACTACTGACGTCACAAATTATGGACTGGTAACATTTCATTTCCCACGTGTCAGGTTGGTCACACTGGATGAAACAGTCCTGTTAAGTTTCTAGAAAACTCAAAAAGTGAATGTTGTAAACATAATTGCGGTATTCCACACCTAAAAGCTCTTTAATTGCAAAAGCATGTTTCTTTAAAGGAACGTGATTATTTCTCATCATGGTTTTGGAGAGGAACTAATATATAGTTATGAAGGGTGTCTTTACAGGTAGAGGATATAATAAGTTCTCCAAACCAACTAGAGGAAGCATAACGCAGCAAAAATACTTAATAGAAGCTTAATGGGCACACAATGGAAGGTTATTTTTCCATTTTATCATTAGAGTTACAGCAGAAAATATAATTTGTGGACACAAAAGTAGGCCTACTATTAAAAATGCCAAGGATACTCAAAAAAAGTAAAGTTGGCAAAACAGTTTTTGCCAAAATGTTAAACGCCTAAAACGTTTATACAGTGGAAAAACATAAATTCAAAACAGGAAAATGTTTTAATACAAATACGTATTACTTGTTGCCTCAAACTGTCATTTAACTAAACGTGTATACTTGAGGCTTTAGGGGGCGTTTAAACGCGATTCAGTCCGAGTTACTTTTAATAGTTGGTTCTTGCGAACGTCTGTATTGCGTCGCGTTTTTTTTAGGACGCCGCGTTAAATAAATTTGTTGTGATTTTTGCCTTTTAAAAGTAATATAAACGCGTTTTACCTGTAATCATCTCCCGTTTGCCTTCGTCCAGGTTGGTAGAAATCACATCACCCATGGTGGCGATTTAAATGACAGTCACAGATATTGAAGAAAGTTCCTTTGGATCTGAAACACTACAGAAATGTGTCTTTTGAGTCTTCCAAATAAAGCATCCCTGGTTACTTCAGAGCGTTGTGTTCATATTGCATTGAGGTGACTTCACTGACTGCGTGACGCCCTCTGTGAGAGAAACAAGACTCATTTAAACTCGAGTCAAATAAGAGACATTCAGAGGGTGTGGTTTACATCTCCTGTCACACCCAGCTTCACAACAAACCTTCTGTTGTCCTTTAATCACAGTTGATTTTAGAGAGTCTGATATGATCAGGGATTTGCTTTTGTTATATGATGGGTTTAATTTGATGTATTTATTTATTTTATAGGAAATGAGCACGTTTTGGTCTCGAAATCTTTAATTAAGAAATTATTATTTTCTTGAAGTAATGAATTAATTTATTATTATTTTTCAGTCTTACAAGAATTATAGAGTTTGCAAATTCCGTTCCACAAATATCTTTGAAACTGAATAACAAAACTGATATTTTATCCGGGAAATGCAAACTAACTAACTCTTTGAGGCTTGCTTTGCTTTCTCTTTAAGGGAAGAAAAGGCAAAATTGTATTTTAGAAAAAAATATATTAAAATTTTTTTAATAAATAAATAACAGTAATTAGAGAGAGAGATTAAATATTGTAATTTCCTAAAAACAAAAGTTTAAAATGCTATTATTTAAAAAGACACTTTTTGTAAAAAAAAAAAAAAAAAAAAAAATTGAATCAATATCTTATAATATTGATATGTTATTGATAATATTATTTTATAGTCTGGCATGGCAGATAGATAAAATAATATATAATTTCCTAAAACATTTTAAATTATTATTAATGAAAATGTTTTCCTAAAATATTGTTTTAATATGAATAATTTATCAAATATAATATGTAAATGTAATAAATGTAATATGATTTTCTAAAAACAAAGTTTAAAAATATAATTATATTTTATAAAAACACAAGCTGGATGAAATAATGTAATTTATAAATTAAATAATTGTAATATTATAGGCCTATGTATGGTAAAATTATATAATTTTCTAAAGATGAGTGTTTAAATAATAATTTTTTTATTATTGAAAAAAAAATAAAGGGTTTACGTTTAGTAGACGTTTATCGCCCTCATGCGTTCAAAATGACTAATGCTGCACTAGAGCCAGGAAAATGATCAAATGATCACACATATGATACTGTACATGACAACAGTAAAATGTAAAATATTACAGTATATCTTTATTTTATTTCACTTTTATTCGTATTTTAACACGAATTTAACATTTTTATGTTGTTAATTTGACGAAGCAAACTAAAACGGCTTTGTTTGGTAGACAGTGAAATTAAAATTCAGTGTAAAATATTAAACCTTTAGTCGCTTCTCTAATTGAGCAACCTGCTATTTTTGTCCCGGAGCGGTCAATGAATAGTGGAAACAGTTGCAAGGGTATTTTACAACCTCCACTGATCATGGCATGAACAATCAGCGTGAAATCAAGGATGGATTCGCTTGTGATTCTGTGTCTGCGCCCTCAGCGTTTGGCAAACGCGCAGCACATAACGGCGCTCGGTAGCACGAGCGCATGTGAGGGAGGGGCGGTTACGCAGTGACGAATCTCCGCAGTCAGCTGCTGTGAGTGCGCAGCACCGCTCCGCTCCGCTCTGCCAGAGACAGCAAGAGGAGGAGAGGGAGGAGAAGATACAGCACACGGGCGAACACTCAGGAGCATCATGGCACCAATTGGATTAAAGGCGGTCGTTGGCGAAAGTAAGACCATAATGTTAATCCTCGGCTACTGAGGTTTAATTTTCAACCATATATGCGTGCTGTTTTATGGTACCTTCCCGTTGCATGTGTCATTAGTGTTCCTCAGCGTTCGGTTCCCCCTGGATGCGGCTGGTTGTTTCCCTGTCATTGTGCTGAACGGGGAGGACATTACTCTCAGGATGTTGCGGATGCGCATTGTGCATCATGACATGAATAGGTTTTACTCTCATTGTATGTTTTTTTTTTTTTTTAATTATTAATATGTGGCACGAGAACCAGACTAGCACCAAAAACCCTTGACGCACAAGTGTAAAGACGGTCTATCACACAGGAACGCCCTTATTCTGCACGGACGTTTGAGGAATTACGCAGGGTTCTGTCGACAGACCACTGCGTTTTTGTTTTATTTTGCTCGGTTTGTTATTTATAGGCGTAATGAGGGTAGAATTTAGAGGATGTTTGCATAACTCTATCTTCTGGTACTAGAGATGAGCTTAATGTATGCGTTTTGGCAAAGCCTCACCCCTGTGATTGATCACCAGTGCATTATATTCCATTGCGTAAAGCTCCAGCTGGTGAACTGATCTGCCCAGGAAGTGCCCGTGCTTTTAACATGAATGCAGCTGCCTCGCATCTCCAGATGGATCGTTAAATGGCGGAGCGGTTCATGTTCGGTTGAATAAGGGAAAATTAGAGCACCAAATGCGCATCCCTCAGAGGTGTAGCTGTATCTGTCATGTGTAGTGCATACTAGCTGAGACAGTGTTCAGGAACAGAATGGCGTTTAGTACAGACAGATTGATGGCGGTTGTAGGTGCTCTCGTTTTAGAGAAATATTTTGCTTATGCAGCAGGATATGGAGATAATTGTTTTAAAATAGCTTCTGAAAAGGCAATGAAATATATTATTACAACTGTAACTGTCTCTTTTTGACACTGCATTTTCACAAATTTCACAAATGATTAAGAAATGGCAAGTAAATAGTAGGCTATTTTCTTGTAAAATGTAGGCTACTCCAATCATCTCAATTCAATTGTTTCATTCACCAATGAAAAAAAAGACAATTAAAATATGAAGTGCCATGATCAATCACATACGTTTACTTATTCATTCATTTGAAAGAAGCATTTAATGTATTTTATTTGTAGCCTAATACATTTAAATAAATTTGGTACTTTTATATTTTACATTTGGTTCTATTTAACACATATCTTTTTAAAGTATAGGAGTAATTTTAAATCTTATTTAAAAATTATGTAAATACACAAAAATGCTATTCATAAGAAATTTATGGCTGGGGGAAAATAATGCTGGTAAAAGTAGTTTGGCATTTTATTTTATAATATTATAAAATTACATATAATATTGTTGTTTAAAAAAATAATAATGAATGATGAGTGAAGCAATTTTGTTTTAAAATATTAATATTTGAAAAACATTTTTGTCCACCAAATCAAAGTCAGTTTGGATGCAGGAAGTCATTTTGTAGTCACGTGACAAAAAAATAAAATAAAATAAAAATAAAAAACGTTTTATATATATTTTGACCTTTTATGAAAAGGAACATTTTGTTCAGGTCAAATGGGGTAAAATATTTTACCCGGAAAAATAATGATTTTTGAATCAAATAAAATTCAGTTTGAAATGATTAAGGAATATTTTTAACTAAACTATTTTAAATTTTTGGAAAAACATTTAACCTTTCCATTATCTTGGACATCCTTATTTGTCATTGACTCATATTATGCCCACATCATTCACCACAACCGCATTAAACATTTTGAGTTTGTTTTGTTTGTAATATATCAGTTAATGTTGCTGAAACACCTTATGCTAACTTCAAACTGAAAGCACAGAAAATACGACATAATAGTGAAAATGCTATTGCATTGTCCAGTCCAAATGAAAGGCTCCCGCACATAATCAATATTGACTGAAACCTGATCATTAAAAGCCATAAACGCTCCGGACACCTGCGCTGGATTCTGTCACGGGATGATGGATTGGTTTTCCTGCGGTTTGATGTGTCGTGGGTGTGTGTGTGTGTGTTGGTTTCACTGTCTTCTCCAGGGACATGAGATCCAGTACACATAATAAAGATCAGACACAGGGTCAGATAGAGAGCAAAGCCATCAGTGGAAGACTGACCAAATGCACATACGTCCTTGTTTAGATTGTCATTGTCTGTTTAGATTTGTTTTTACCTTTAAAATATGCAATACTGACAGGGAGCTGTATATGTGCGCTGTAGGATGTAATGTAAAGGACAGCAGGAGTACACATCTGTGTGAATGACTCACAGTATTTGTCTAAAGGGTCTTTCATCGGCATTAGTCTAGCTCTGAATGAACCAGTTCTTTTGTTAGCCTGCCTATTTGTCGATCCATTTTCATGAATTGAGCTTATACTATGCCCTACTTACCAGATTTAGACAAATGACACATTCGGCATTCAGGGAAACATATGATATTAGTGCTGTCAAACAATTAATTGCAATTAATTGCATCCAAAATAAAAGTTTTTGTTTACACAATATATATATATATATATATATATATATATATATATATATATATATATATATATATATATATATATATATATATATATATATATATATATATATGTACACTGTGTATATTTATTATGTTTATATTTTCATATAATTTATATTATATTATGTGTATATTTTCATATAATTTATATTATTTAGAAATTCATTCAATATATAAACACAACATATTTCTCTCAAATATATACATGCATGTGTATTTATATATACATAATAAATATACACAGTACACACATATATATTATGTAAACAAAAACTTTTATTTTGGATGCGATTAATCGCGATTAGTTGTTTGACAGCACTAGATTTCTTATATACACCCATTAATATGTATACTATGAGTCATAAAGACCACCTAGAGAGAATCTCAGATTTATATCCACAAACACAAAGCCAATATGACACCCCTTTAGATGACAATGTTTTAACATAACAACAAGCTGAACTGAGATGAGAGTCCTAGATCACAGTGTGCATACTTGTGTATGGCAAGTGAAGAGAGGACAGTCAATGTGCCTTGCGGCAAACTGTAAGCGTGTGATTCATGCTTCACTTGAACAGAGGACATTTAGAACTCCTTTAAAGCTCAAAGAGAAATCCATGCCTTTCACGTCAGCGTATATAACGTGATGTATTAAGAAGCGTCTGTGGACATTATTTATTGTTTTCCATTACCAGAGCTGGGGAGTATGGATCCAGTATGTGGCTCTTTATTGTTTCAGAATTGCATTCAATAGCTACTCATCAAGGTTTCTTCTCCAATCCAGTACACAAGCAAACCATAG